>WNNJ02002074.1:0-100071 GCA_012934845.2 Pomphorhynchus laevis
ATAATAATATTATGAAATAATATTATTAACATAATATTATGTATATAATTTATAAATGCGGTTATAACTGAATAAATGGTAGTTTAAATATCTGATTATCTTTTTCTTAAATGATAAATACCGTTCATAACATTTCATCATAGATAGATCATTTATCAATTGGAATTCATAAATTTTCATTTTAATTTAAAATATATTCATTATTTATAATCACATAAATACGTGTGTTTTTAATTGAAACAATATTACAATTTTACTATAATATTTTTAATTAATACTTTATCTAAATTATGAATGGTTGATAAATGATTTTATTAACCATCTAATTTTTTTAATTTTTATATATATTTTTTATTTTTTACGATGTCAGTTAAGAGCTATACATAAAAGCATATTATTTTCGATTTCCTAACAATATTATAAAATATTTTAATTTAAAAATATATTAATTTTTAAATGCTTTAAAATCAATCTAAATTTGTCTAAATATTAAAGCTGCTGGCATTTTCTCTATATTTCTATTGTGAACAAAAGCAAATCAGGCCTAATATCTGATTTGTACTTTGAATCTGTAGAAAAATCATAAAAGCCATACAAATAATGTCTTGTTTCTTTCACTATATTTGGTAAAATTATAAATTGTCTTATAAAAATTAAGACGATATAAAAACTTAGATTTAAATTAAGATGACTTTTAGTAAAATGTATTTTATTAAATATGAATTATCATTAGGCACACACTTATGAATACAGGATCCTTGAATAATGCGGAATAAGTTATCACTTTCAATGCCAAATACCGATACACTTTAAAGGAAAGACTAGGGTTTAAGACATAGTCTTAAACCTAGTCTTTTTAACTAGGGTTAAAAGACCTTGAGATGAAGATGAGTGAGGAGGGGTTATGTACGGAGTAAAGAGGGTGTAAATGTACTTTGGAATAAATCGAGTTATGTCCTGGGGGAGACGGATTTACCGCGTCTCCTGAAGAACCATAACATCTGCATCTTTACCGGATAGGAGGCTAAGGGAGGAAGCACTACCCAAATTCCACTGAAAAATATTTATTGAAGGCTTTGGCTACTTTGCATTGTATTACGTCAGCTGGAGTGGAATGCTTACCTCCTGGTAGGAACCAGGAGAGAGAAAGTTACCCTTCTCGCTCCAAGCCCTACCGGGAGAAGACACTTGCTCATCGGCATCGTCTTCATCTCCCTTTGATGCTAACAACTCTAAGCAGATATCGCATTTCTTTGCCAACTTCAAGGAAACCAGCATCTGTTTTGAAGAGGATCTCTTCTTAGAACGAGGGATCTATTTGAAGAGGTAAAATGGTTGATGGAGGAGAGCGGGACTATTTAAATTTCGCTATCAGATGATTCGTTAAGTCTCGAATCTCGTCCTTATACACCTGTAATCTATCGTTAACAAGTTTGATAATATCGGTGTCTGTCATACCAGCACCGGTTGAATTGGACAAGCAAGCTGCGGCAAAGTGGTCCGGTCTGGCCGGTGCCCCACTATGCCTTAACTTGTATTCTTTGAAGCTAGGAAATATAGACCAGGCCGGGTGCTGACCACCGTAATTGGAACATAAAGGGGGAGAGCACATTTTCCCTCGTGGGCGTCAGAATAGCTGCAAACCCCACACGTACGGGACCTAGTGCAGTTCGAGGACCAGTGCCCCAAAAGATGGCACCCATTGCAATGGGGGTATGTTAAGTCGTCAGTATCTATAAGTGTAAAAGAAAGGTTGTATCATAAGAAGGGGTTACATTAGCCAGGCATTTCGCCTAATCGACTGCGGTAGAACAGAATGCTACTGGTATAGGCTGGCCTTTCTTGACCAATATGGGGCGAACACTGTGAATTCTGTACTCAGATGTGAGCTCTTAAATCATCATCCGTTGCGAAGGGCGGAAAATTATTAATTTTCAGAGTAGTCTGAATAGGCCTGTAGGTAGTCGATCCAAATTATTTTAGATGTATATCAAAAAATTCTAGGTTCGCTGCTGCCAGATACGGATAGCAGAAGAAAATTCAGATTTCATAGGCTGTATTTTATTTAATTGAATAGAATTTTCTTCTTATAAGCGCTTGTAAACTCATTTAAGAATATATTGAAGAGATTATTACGTTCAAATGGTTGAATAAGTCTGATTATTGCCATGTTTAACAATTTAGGCAAATGAGGGAGTTCTCCCTCCGTGCTTGAGTTCAAAAATCAGAAGAAATATCACTAACCTTGTTTTTTTTGCTGGAAAATTTGTTTCACTTGAGCTATTTAATCCTCCGACCATACCAATACTGCACATTTTTTAATTTCGTGTGAAAAATTTAAAATTACATACGTGTACAAATACAATGATTCAACATTATCATTGAATTTAATAATATTATTATATTCAAGAACCGTAATAGTTTTTGAAACGAATCAGATTGAATTTATTCACGAGAATTATCTTTTATCAAAAAATGAAATATCATTGCATAATTTATATATATTTTTTAATAAAACCCTTATTATTAATTTATATATAACATGAAAATACAAATATTCTGATCTCGAATTACCTTTTAGACATTGAATTGTCGAAACAACGAAAAAGTAATTTCCATCCATCTTTCCTGACTGAACTATCAAATCCACCTAAACATTATGCTATTATGAAGTCATGCAAACAAAAAATATTCTTACGCTTCGCTACACATTCAGTAAAATGCTGTAAATCAGCAATTTGTCCATCCTTGTTTAAAAGTTTGATAAGAAAATTTACATCAATTGGTTTCATTTTTAATATTAAACAGTCACTTGATAAATAATTGTTATTTCATAGTAGCTATTTCACTGCTTTCCTTTTTAAAAATGTCAATGTAACCTAAAATGTGTCACAAATTTCAAAACAGCATTAATTTTTGAAAAGGAAAATGAAAAATATCGATAACATTTTAAATTCATAGGACGTAAGATTATGATCGTTCCAATGACCGTATTATAATCTTTCCAATGATCTTATTATAATATCATAATAATATAATCTTTCCAATGATTGTATTATTATAATATTATAATATTATAATCTTTCCAATGACCGCATTATAATCTTTCCAATGATTGTATTATTATGATATTATAATATTATAATCTTTCCAATGACCGTATTATAATCTTTCCAATGATCGTATTATTATAATATTATAATATTATAATCTTTCCAATGACCGTATTATAATCTTTCCAATGATCTTATTATTATAATATTATAATATTATAATCTTTTCAATGGCCGTATTATAATCTTTCCATTGATCGTATTATTATAATATTATAATATTATTATCTTTCCAATGACCGTATTATAATCTTTCCAATGATCGTATTATTATAATATTATAATATTATAATCTTTCCAATGACCGCATTATAATCTTTCCAATGATTGTATTATTATGATATTATAATATTATAATCTTTCCAATGACCGTATTATAATCTTTCCAATGATCGTATTATTATAATATTATAATATTATAATCTTTCCAATGACCGTATTATAATCTTTCCAATGATCTTATTATTATAATATTATAATCTTTCCAATGGCCGTATTATAATCTTTCCATTGATCGTATTATTATAATATTATAATATTATAATCTTTCCAATGACCGTATTATAATCTTTCCATTGATCGTATTATTATAATATTATAATCTTTCCAATGACCGTATTATAATCTTTCCATTGATCGTATTATTATAATATTATAATATTATAATCTTTCCAATGGCCGTATTATAATCTTTCCATTGATAGTATTATTATAATATTATAATATTATAATCTTTCCAATGACCGCATTATAATCTTTCCAATGATTGTATTATTATAATATTATAATCTTTCCAATGACCGTATTAAAATCTTTCCTATGATCGTATTATTATAATATTATAATATTATAATCTTTCCAATGATCGTATTACTATAATATTATAATATTATTATCTTTCCAATGACCGTATTATAATCTTTCCAATGATTGTATTATTATAATATTATAATATTATAATCTTTCCAATGACCGTATTACAATCTTTTTAGAATAGAATTTATTTAGAGTGGCCTTTGTGGTAAATAGAACCATTTACAGGCCCACTATAAAAATTAAAAGACAAGTTTACGTCCGATGAATGTTTGAACTTGTATATAGAGTTATTGAATTGATTGCGGCTGAAAGTGTTATTTTAGTTCGTTTGCAAGAAGTATAGCAATCAAGGAAGTTTTGAAGTGTTTAAGCGACGTCAATGATTTTGTGTCTCGAGGAAGTTTGTTCCAAAGGTACAAACAAATAATACGATCCAATGATCGTATTATTATGATATTATAATATTATAATCTTTCCAATGACCGTATTATAATCTTTCCAATGATCGTATTATTATAATATTATAATATTATAATCTTTCCAATGACCGTATTATAATCTTTCCAATATTACTGGAAAGATTTTTGGAAAGTAATAATTTTTCTAAAATAACATTATAGTTAAATTTCATTAACTGCTTTAGTGACGACTATAATGAATGATGTCATATAATAAATTATAAAAGAATAAATTAAAATAATATTCAACAATAATAAACGATGAATTAAAATTATGAAAGATAAAATAGCATCTACACAAAACCGCTCAAATTAATATAAATAAAGATTTTAAATAATTTTAAGTATTAAATAGAGTAAGACTTTAATGTAATAATTTTAATTTAATAATTTAAATTTTTCCTTTGATGGATTCTTTTATTTACCTTTGATTCAATGATCTCATGACCACACTTGTGATAAAAATAAACAGGACTGCTTTGAATGCATCTTGGAAAATGCAACTTTAGAAATTCATTACATTGAAGGTTTCATATACTTAAGAATTTCTAGCTGTACTGGATGGTTAGCCTAGTCAGTAAGGTGTAAACCCACTGATCGAAAAAACCTAGGTTCGAATCTGAAAGTGCAAATGGTGTTCAAAAGAAGCGGTACACATCATTCTGATGAGCCTGGATGTACATTGCACGGAAGTATCGGACGAAACAATATCAATACCCTAGGCTTAAATCTTGCATGTTGTGAGTCAAGATGTATAGAGTTGGAAGTAATGAAGGAATGATACCGTAGCTGATTTCTGCTTCGAAATCACATTGTGTGATCTAGCGAACTTTATAAAAACTTATAAAGTTTTTCATAACTTATGTTAAGTGGTCTGATTGTTTATTTATATTTCTGATTATTTGGAGATAAGTTATTTCTACACCATACTTGAAATCTCACTAAATTGAGATTTCAGGTATAAATTAAATATAACATTAATATATTATGTATACTTATCATATGAATAAATTATATATAAATTTGTAATGTGTTTATTAAATATAAATATTCGATATAAAACTATATAAATATTATATAATGAAATATAAATATTTAATATAATATTAAACTGATGTTAATATTAATAATAAATTTGATATCAATTAATAAAAAATATTAAATAAATATACAGTTAAGATAAATTGTGTGATTTAAAAATATATGAAATGGCACTTATATATGCTGTTGTAATTCACTTATAAATATTGTTGAATATTATACAACGTGATACAAATCTAGAATGTTTTATTTATCGTGAATTGTGTTATTCCAATACTTACATAAATCAAATGAGACAAAGTAATTAATTACGGTTTGTAGATCATAATAATTTGTAGATTTTCTCATATGTTTGTATATTAACACTTTCGAAGTTATTGAAAGTGTGGCCTTTCGCTTTAAAAGTGCTCTTTGAATTTTATTATACTTTTTATCGATGTACATTTAGTTTCAAATAAGAATTGATAAGCATCCAATAAGATTTTTTGAAAATCAACATTTCTATTTATGAAATAAAATATGTATTTTAATAAATGAGTGATTATTAATGGAGATTAGAAAGCATAAAAACAATTAGCTTAGAAACAATTTAATAATTAATAATTAATCAATTTAATAATTATCAGCTGAATAATTAATAATAATTTAAGTGTTTAGCTGTATACTTAAATTAAAACTAATTAAAATATCGGTATCATTTACTACAAATATCAGTTTTCTGATTATGCATAACTGTTAAAATTCAATTAATAAAAGTTTTTAATTAATTAAAAACCTAAATTTTAGAGATATTGAACATACCTTGTATATGAACACAAATGTTGATAAAATGTCCGTTATTTTGACCGTTTTTCTTATTTTTGGATCGCTAATTATTTTTTACATCTAACTGTAGTTAGGATATTGATAAAAGTAAGTTATTAAAGTAAGATAGTAACATGATATCAGCTAGTAATGATATCGGTTTGATACAACTGTTGCGGTGGAAACAGTAAATTGATTCTTTGTTGCATTTTTATTTTTATTATAAGGAAGCAAAACTAAAATATATAAAATATAAAATATATTTTAAACGAACAAATCAAACTGAATCCAAAAATAACATTTTTTTATTTTAAACTACGCACAACGGTTCGAAGTTTCATCCTGTATAAATTTCAACTTATCCTAACTGTTTTTTGTGTGATAAGTTACACTTGAAAAGAAAATTCGAAACGTTAAACACAGTTTGAAAGAATCATATCAGCTAACTGAATCTACGTATTTTATACTATATATAAATAAAAAATAAAGGTAAGTAATTATAAATAATACATGATTGATTATGTAAGGTTTTATAAAATTTATATTTATATAACGATAAAATTTATTAAAATTTAAGTTTCACGTCAATCTCGTTAACGTTAAATCCTGCAATATTCGTATGTATTTTCAGATATCGTCAGAAAATACATTTACTTTACAGACATTAATAAAAAATATTAAATAATTATATAAGACTTTATACAATTTATATTTATATCAAGTTAAAATTTTAAATTAAAATTTAAAATAAAAATCAAATTGTATAAACTGACTATTTTATAAATTTATACAATTAGTATTTATAAAACGATAAAATTTATAATTAAAATTTTAAATAAAAATCAATTTTGATGAATTGTCTAATAAACAATATACTATATATTCGAATAATGAATGTAGGTCATCAGGAAGAACTGTTATTATATCAGGTATCGGGCCCTATTCTTCGATCGAACATATCAAATTATCAAATCGTATAAACTGACTATTTTATAAATTTATACAATTAGTATTTATAAAACGTTAAAATTTATAATTAAAATTTCAAATAAAAATCAATTTTTATGAATTAATTAATAAATAATATACTATATATTCGAATAATAAATGTAGGTCATCAGGTAGAACTGTTATTATATTAGGTATCGGGCCCTATTCTTCGATCGAACATAGCAGCGCAGCCAAATACATGCTAATGATGTATTTCACCTGATACCTAATTTTTGTATCACTTTCAGGAATACATTGAATGATCAGTTCAATCATTGTATTCCATGCTTTAAAGTGTTATTAATCAATAATGATTTTGTTATTGTGAAGCAATTTTATTATAAAAGCAAAACAAAATATGAATAAAATAAATCAAAATTTAGTTGTATTTCCTATAGCACTTTAGTAAATGTTGACATACTCTGTATCTTGACATTCAGATCTACGGTATCAGATTCACGTTTTTGTGAAAAAATAAAGATAAATAATTATAAATAATAATTAATAATAAATAATTATATAAGACTTTATACAATTAGTATTTATAAAACGATAAAATTTATAATTAAAATTTTAAATAAAAATCAATTTTGATGAATTGTCTAATAAACAATATACTATATATTCGAATAATGAATGTTGGTCATCAGGTAGAACTGTTATTATATCCGGTTTCGGCCTTTATTCCTCGACCCAAATAGCAGCGCATCCAAATACATATTAATGAAGTATTTCTGATGAAATTTTATTATCAAATATCTTATTTTAATATGATATATATTGTTTATTATCCATTCATAAAAAATTTCCGCTTAAGATTTTATTTTTTATAATATTTTGTTGGTTTATTTATTGTAAATTTAAGATTTTAATAATATTGTGTTGATTTCTACTTATTTATTATAAGAAATAGAAAAAATTCATCAAATATTCTGGAAATTTAGCAGAAATATAATGATTCCATATCAAAAATGCAGATTCAGAATTTCTGACAGAGGTTATATTAACGAGAAAGTAAAGTCTACAGGTCAAATATATATTTTACATTATATATTAATTATAATTATATATTATTATATAATATAATATTGTAATATATATGTATCTTATATGATATATAATATAATAATATATATATTATAATATATTAATAATATATTATTATACAATATATTATAATTATATATTGTTAAACGAATATGAGCAATATTATTGATACTACGAACAGTATTGACGCCATGTGTATTTTACACATTATTATTAAACCACGTAATAAAATAACTCACTTTCCTTTTACCGTGAATTAATACAGATATTTTATAAAAACTCACATACAGCATTGATTTTTTTATTATTTTCGATTTTCAAATAGTGTATGTTTTGTAAGGATAAAAAGCGGTGTGCTATTATTTACTTGTATAAATGACTGCAATCATTTTTGCCTACTATTTGTATGTATGTCATGGAAATTAACGATTTCTTAAGAAAATCTTTGATTTTAATTTTATTTAAAAATTAACAACACGAGCTATCGCATTGGATGAAACCAAAATCCTAGTAACACATCTGCCTTCAGAAAGATATATGTTACTTCTAATTATGTTGCACGGGTTACGATTTGTTTCATGATGAGTTCTTGAAATTTAACTAATTACCTGTTCCCTAGTCACTACGGTAGATCTGGTTAGAATTGCTCGAAAGAAACAAGTTCCAATGAATTCTATTTTCAATGCATTTATTTTATTATAATTAAATCCACATTAGTGGATTTAATTTTGCAATTTCCCTCAAAACAAAAAATATAGTTTGACATGGTTTATTTATTCATGAATCAATCTATATAGTGATATAATATGGTTCATGTAAGATGATTTATAGAACACTTAATATATATGGTTTATTTAAATGTCTTTATACCTTTAAAGTATTTAAAAACCTTTTAAGTAATTTCCAAATTTTCAAAGCTACAAACATATTTTAGTAATGCTAATTGTAAATTTTACTTTATGGTTTTTCTTACCATATCAATTTTAATTTACGACTTTTATTCACTACATTTTTTATTAATGACAATAAATAGTATTTTTGCTATCTAGCTGACCTAATACAAACGTCATTACAACATTAATGGCAAATTGATTTTGCCCAGAATATAACAATAAAACTTTGTAATTACATAACGCAAAATTAACTTTGAAGCAAAGCGGAAAAATATTTAAAGCGTAACTAAATGTAGAAGGCATTTAATCAAAAATATTAATAATATTATACTGTATTACAATGTATTTATAAATTATTAAAAAGGTATTTGCCATGTATCTGAAGGAAGAATATATTTGAATATACTTGAATATATGATTCTGCCGGGATTAATGAGGGATCTTGACTTGCTTTCAAAAGTTCCCGATCCGCATATTGTTTACCTACTTTTGCGACACTGCGCCTCAGCCCCCGTATTAACCATTTAATGCGAATAATCGATCCGTCTTCTATACACTCTGCTTTAAAACAGTTTGATAAAGCCGTAACCAACGTCTTTAACGAAGTGATAGATTCACGAAGAAAATATTTGATAGATTAACGAAGTGACTAGATTCACGCTCACAAGTTCAAGCAAACCTTCCATTGCGGATGCGCGGACTTGGAATGCGAAGTTGTCTAGTCCATGCTCCTGTTGCGTATGTAGTCAGCATCGCCAATGTTGCGTAACAGTGATAGCTCAGCAATCTTACCAAGAACATTAAAACAATATTATCTATTTTTGTTTATTTCAATGAGATAATTTTATAATATTCGTGGATACTTCCAATACTTATTGGAGGTCTTCAACAATAATGAAATTTATTAAAAGTAATCTCCTCAGATACTTGAAATAGAAGTATCCATCAATGATCGGTTAATAGCAACTATGTAGTGATTGTGATCACAATTGAGAGCTAATGTTTCTCTTCTTGATAATACATTGAATTATCAACACTCTGAGACTAGTATCGTGATACTTTGAGAAGTTGATGTAGTGTCATAATCATCCGTCAAAAGGAAAAACGAACAAAAGGAAGTGCGTTCAATAGTTGTTACATTTTTCGCAGCTCGTGATATATAAAGCTACATTACATTTGTAAATACACAATACTGAAATTTAAATGAATTTAATTTTTAAATAAGAAAATAAAATTAAAATAAATTAAAATTCGTTGAAATATTAAATTGTAATTAATTTGGATTCACTGTAGTTCTTATAATATTTAATTATTATTACATTCAAAATAAGTTCATATATATTACTCTCCTTACATTATTTTAAAATCGACAGGAACTTATAAGTCGATTTCATTAATCTAAAATATAAAAATTAAAAGATCGATATTTTGATAGCTCTTGCGATCGTCATTAGAAATTTAAAATATAAAACCTTTAAAATATTTTTTCAATTTGAATTTATGTCGATGACAGCAAGAGTTATCTCAATATTGAGCTAATAGTCATTATTAATAGAAAATATTAAAAATAAATTTCATCAGTTCGAATTCCGGGTGATGATAGTTGAAACTATCAAATATGTTATAATGACATATAATGACATATTAGTATTAACATACTAATATGTTATTATAACATATGCAACAATCTGTTATAATAACATTAACTTCTCGGATTTTATCATTTTATAAAATATTATTACGTTTGTTTTGTAACTAATTTATTTTTAAGAAAAAATTAGTTGTTTTATGATAAGGCTGTTATGAGATTGATGGTTTAGCAAACAAATTTTAGCGTTTATTTTATTCTTTTGTTTTTCTTACGAGAAAATATGGAAAGCGTCAAATAAGTAAGTCAACTTGACTTATTCAAGAAATCTATATGCATTTTAAATATCTGCAATATTTGGAAGCAAATAATGAATAATGAATTATATAATAAATAATAACTAATTCATTAAATTAAATTTAGCAATTCAAAAATTGATTAAGAAAAAGAATTTCGAGATCACAATATTTTATTTATAAATTCATTACTTAAATTGAACGCTTCAAATAAACAATTCGAGTTGAATTGATAATTTAACAATTCGGCAATCTTTCAAATTCCCATCACTCGAAGAAATTGTTGATAAAGATGAGTTCCTAATTCCAAGTGTATATGAAAAAAAATTGTGAATCATTTGGAAATACCATCAAAATCATTTGATTGATATTCTTAAGGAGTATAGGAAACTTGGGAAGAATAAGGAGAATAAATTTAGCAATTCAAAATTAAATTAAATTTAGCAATTCAAAAATTGATTAAGAATAAGAATTTCGAGATCACAATATTTTATTTATAAATTCATTACTTAAATTGAACGCTTCAAATAAACAATTCGAGTTGAATTGATAATTTAACAATTCGGCAATCTTTCAAATTCCCATCACTCGAAGAAATTGTTGATGAAGATGAGTTCCTAATTCCAAGTGTATATGAAAAAAAATTGTGAATCATTTGGAAATACCATCAAAATCATTTGACTGATATTCTTAAGGAGTATAGGAAACTTGGGAAGAATGAGGAGAATAAATTTAGCAATTCAAAATTAAATTAAATTTAGCAATTCAAAAATTGATTAAGAATACGAATTTCGAGATCACCATATTTTATTTATGAATTCATTACTTAAATTGAACGCTTCAAATAAACAATTCGAGTTGAATTGATAATTTAACAATTCGGCAATCTTTCAAATTCCCATCACTCGAAGAAATTGTTGATGAAGATGAGTTCCTAATTCCAAGTGTATATGAAAAAATTGTGAATCATTTGGAAATACCATCAAAATCATTTGATTGATATTCTTAAGGAGTATAGGAAACTTGGGAAGAATAAGGAGAATAAATTTAGCAATTCAAAATTAAATTAAATTTAGCAATTCAAAAATTGATTAAGAATAAGAATTTCGAGATCACAATATTTTATTTATAAATTCATTACTTAAATTGAACGCTTCAAATAAACAATTCGAGTTGAATTGATAATTTAACAATTCGGCAATCTTTCAAATTCCCATCACTCGAAGAAATTGTTGATAAAGATGAGTTCCTAATTCCAAGTGTATATGAAAAAAATTGTGAATCATTTGGAAATACCATCAAAATCATTTGATTGATATTCTTAAGGAGTATAGGAAACTTGGGAAGAATAAGGAGAATAAATTTAGCAATTCAAAATTAAATTAAATTTAGCAATTCAAAAATTGATTAAGAATAAGAATTTCGAGATCACAATATTATATTTTTAAATTCATTACTTAAATTGAACGCTTCAAATAAACAATTCGAGTTGAATTGATAATTTAACAATTCGGCAATCTTTCAAATTCCCATCACTCGAAGAAATTGTTGATGAAGATGAGTTCCTAATTCCAAGTGTATATGAAAAAATTGTGATACATTTGGAAATACCATCAAAATCATTTGATTGATATTCTTAAGGAGTATAGGAAACTTGGGAAGAATCAGGAGAAAAAATTCCTACTTCTTTAATTGGGATTAAATGTTGGATGATGAAAAGTTGTAAGACAATCGAATTCCACATACATTATGTTCTTGAAATAAAGTTTGATATCAAAACTTTGGAACAATATTGATGCTTGGCAATGAACATGTTTCCATGACTGAAATTTTGTGAATAAAGTTTGAATTTAGAAATCACTTGAATGCACAGACAGACATGCAAATTGATATCGATAAGGTGATACTTCTACAAACCTCTAAGGCAATAAACAGGGCACAAGAATAATTAAATTTGAAAAAAAATATAAATTTAAATTCTTAAGCTTTTCAATGAATCAAATTAAATCAGCTAACTGAGTCTACGTATTTAATATAATTATAAAATAAACAAAACATAATAATGCTAAATCAAAAAGTAATAATAAAATTAATAATTGTTTTTAGATTTTCGATAATTTAAATCAAGTTAAAATAAAAAAATTGAAATTTAAAATAAACGTCTTTGTTGTGAATTGACTAATAAATAACAGACGTTGTATCAGAATAAGGATTAGAGGTCATCAAGAGGAACTGCTATGTTATCAGGTTTCGGCCCCTAACTCCTCTACCCAACATAGCAGCGGGGCCAAATACATGCTGATGATGTATTTCCTCCGATAAAACTATCTAGTATCTTATTCTAATACAAAGTATATTATTTATTATCCATCCATAAAAATTTGCCATTAAGAGTTTAAATTTATTCTTTATATTATTATTTTTCTTTATTACAATGAGGCGGCGCACTTTCAACGCCTCTAATGATCCAACCTGCATATTCGCGGTTGCAATTCGAATACCAAGATCAGCCAGCGCTCGAGCTAGTTTGAGCGATTGAATTCCAAATTTAATAGGCATTTTACGCCATAACAATGAATCAGCTCCTGATGGACCAGCACTGCCGTGAATTCTTTGGCTAGTATTGATTATCTGATCTTTGTTTAATGATAAAAATCAAATCGAGTGATGCTTCAAATTTGGGAATAATGGTTTATGAATCAGTGCATCCGAATTAGCTATCGAAGCATTGGGGTGCAATTCCATCAATATTTGCTTCACTTGCTTGCCTTCCACAATTGAATAATGTGACAGTATCTGTTCAGGAGGCTGACCGCATAAAATTCCAGATGTTGATGAAAGCTTTTATATATTTTACAATTTTCTGTTTGATTTTTATAGTACCCTAGTTTAAAATATGCATCTATTAAATTATTTAAATGATTTGAAAAAATTAATATCGTTACAAATTGTTGCAATTCTTAAAATTTCATTATTTAATGTATTATATTTTATATTATATGGTATGCATGAATGCTCATGCAAAAATATGTTTCTTGTAAATTTAAATATGTCATCTTTACGATATAAATTAATAGTAGTTTTAGTAAATGTTAATTTAATGTTCATATCTAGATATACACCTTTATCATTACTATTGGTTTTGTTAGGAATAAGGCTTTCTGGATAAATTTGTTCACTAATTGAATAAAAATTATTAGAATTAATAATTTAATAAATTACGTTATACGTTACTTAAAATAATTACGATAAATTAAAAAATAAAAAAATCACATAAAAAAATAACAATAAATTACGTTACACTAATTGAATAAAAATTATTAGAATTAATAATTTAATAAATTACGTTAAATTAGCTATACGTTAATATATAACGTATAGCTAGTAATTTAATAAAATTCATGTTGTTTACATGCAGTTTGTTTTTTGTTTTTCGTATACGTCATTTTTTTCATTCAGTATGTTGTTGAAAATTCATTATACTAACTTATTTCCGTGGATTTCAACTTTATTATCAAATAAATCATTACATATACTGTGAGAGGTTCGTGAACTTATTACAATCTTTTGAGGATTCGGGGTTTGTAAAAGTTTCTAGTCTAGAGAAAAAACTGTTTCGTAGTCTGTCCTGTAAAGTAGAGACAAAAGTATCGAAGTCTACACAGTAAAACGAGCTGTATCGTCCATATAAGTAATAGAATTTTACCTAATTGTAAAATAACCTTTAAAAATCACCTTTAAAATTGTAATTTAAAGTCAAAAGATTAGAATTTAATTTGACTAATTTATAGAGCCTTAATGTTTAATAATTTAGTCCATTGAAATAAGTTAATATGATCATGTTGTTACTTTTGACAATCCGAATACACGACCTGATTAAAATATTCTCATGTTGTTACTTTTGACAAGCCGAATATAATAAGACCTAGTTGAACCGTTAATAAAATAGGCACAAAATCGGAGTAATTAATTAAAGAAACAGTAATAATTATTGGAGCTAAATCAAAGAAAAAAGGATTTTTTGATATTTCGCTAGCTTCTGTTAGCATCTTCAGAAAATTACTGAAGATGCTGAAAATTACTGAAACAATTGTTTTGTGAGAGGTTCGTGAACTTATTACAATATTTTAGGGATTCGTGGTTTTTAAAAGTTTGCGAACTTTTGCTATACATCATATATCGATTATTAAAAAATCTTTAGTCAATTAATTACTGATTTTTTACTAATCATCCTATAAATGCTAATTGTTTTCAAATCAATTCAATAATTGTGTAAATATTCGACGAAAAATATCAAAAGTTACTTTTAAGAAAATTGACTAAAGTCATTCAAATATAAACTGAATTTTTTACTGTCCAATGATACGTTCGATGTGCTCCTAAATTATTCAGGGCGTTTAAACATCGAGATGAATAATAAAATAAAAAATATTGTTCACAAATTTTCGACTATTGCAATAGTCCTTTTCAAATGTTATGTTTTAAAGTGTTAAAACATAACATTATATTTTCTGTTTTAATATTTTTATTATGAATTATATTTTATTAATTGTATTTTATTGATTACTTTTAGAATCACCTAAAAAATACAAAATCAAATATACATCTTTTAGGTGATGTTAAATTGCCTTTATATTTTTCATTAATGGAAAATTATTTTAACTTAAGTTTCACTTATGATTTCTTAGGTGATTAAAAATCGCCTTGATTCTTATAAGTACTTGTCATAAGCTTTCAAAAGCGCTTATATCTTATATAAAACAGATATCAACAAACAGAAACTTTTATTCAACACCAATCTATTAGTATATTTTATCGGTTGACTTTACGACGAAGCTCTATAATTTGCCGTGATAATGAGTCTGATTCTTTAATCGTTTTAACCGTTTGCACAGTCCATATATCACTGCGTCGAATTGCCTCCATAAATAGCTTAATTGAGCCACCGACTCCGAAATATAAGGATTTAGCGGCCAATATTACAACTCCTTCGACAGATAACGCATGGTCAAATACATCTAATAAATCACTGTAAGAATTTGGGTTGTAGATCGTTTCTGCGTTTATAATTACATCATAATAATGTGCCACTAAAATATGTTTCATTGAATTCCATGGACCATAGATAAACCGGCATCGCTTTAATCCATCTTCACTAGCATTTCTTAATACGTTAGCAATGGTAACATTATTTAAAACGTCTTTATTATAATCTTGAAAATCCACTCGACATTGTGGTAGTAGGCGAATCATAGTAATACCTGGAAGTCCGTGTCCACATCCTAGCTCTAGTATATTTGAACAGGCAAAATCAGAAACGTGGTCCATCAAGTGTTTGGTGAGATCTATGCTAGCTTCCCAAAGCGCACATCCTCCCTCGTATACGTTATTGACTATATCGGTGCCGACAATTGCGTTATTGCTCTCTGTAATTGGGGCAGTAATCGCTGTGTCATCGAGTATGTTAAACGTTTGATCGTTTATTGAAAGGGATGTAGTGGGATTAATAGTAAATTGATGTATATTTGAATCGTAATTAATTATACCCGATGGCATGTCGATTTTGTCGTGATATGATACCTCTTTTGTAAAATCTTCTTCGTTCTTATTTTTTTTTGGATCCAGTTGAAAGTTAAAGTACATATCTGGATTTAATAAATTTAATCTTTTTTTTAAAACGATTAAATAATAGCTTTAACCTTGTTATCATTACGAACAAATGAAATTATACAAATATTCAAATAAATTAATCTTTTATTAATAATTTATTCATATTTAAAATTGAATACAGTCAGTTAATACATAAATTAGCATATTTTAATTTATAGGAACAAACGAAAATTAAATCAAAGACCAAAGGAATTATTCAATATTTTAATGACATTGCCATTATTATCAGGAAGAAAAAGAAAATTGTGCCAGTTTTGTGTTACAAAACTGGCACAGTTTTATTTCTATTTCTGATGATGATGTAGGTGACATTAAAATATTGAATAATTCCTTTGTCATTTGATTTCACTTTGTTCAAGGAAATTGAGGACTTAAGTAGTTAAGTCAAAAAAATTTAACTACTTAAGTTAATTTATTAACTACTTAAGTTATTTGCTGTTATTCATAACGTTATTGTCAACATTTACATTTGAGTAAATGAACATTTTATTTCTAGCTTTAAAATTAGTGCAAACGCAAATAATTTTTTTGTATAATATTAATTATTACATGTAGGGGCATTGGGGATTCACTTGCTCTTCGGAAGGTAGATGTCCAACCTGTGCTGAACTGGCCACAATGAGAGTTGCCCTTCTGTTAACGCTCTCACGTGCGTTAATTGCGGCTATCAGTATCCCGCTTACTACAAGCGCTGCCGATATTTCAAGGAGTACCGAAAACGACATTCTCCTAAGCTTTAATCGGCGCCTTGTACCTGCGCGGTTGCAATCAGGATGAATAGAATAGACGAATCAAACAAAGACGATGTTAAGCCGGAAATCAGATAGCTCAAAGAACTAATAGAAATGAAATAAACGAAATCTTCAAATGAGTTCAAATTATTTAAATATCATTTAAATAAAATTATTTCATATTTTAAAATATTTATTAATTAAATTATTTGAATGATTTTGTAGAAAACCGATATCGTTACAAATTGTTGCAATTCTTAAAATTTCATTAGTTAATGTATTATATTTTATATTGTACGGTATGCATGTATTTATCAATACATTATATATTACTGATAATATGGAATGCATAAATGATCATGCAAAAGTATGTTTCTTGTAATTTTAAATATATCATTTTTACGATAAAATCGCATTGTTGATATTGATGCACATTTAACGTTCATATCTAGATGTATACCTTCATTATCATCAATATTAGTTTCATTACGAATAAGGCTACCTGAATAAATTTGTTCACATTAAATAAAAATTATTAGAGTCAAATACATATATCATCAATATATCAAAACATATATTTCGTATCTTTGCATAATTTAGATTTATGTTTTAAACAGTTATGAACAAATTCATATTCTATAAATCTTAAATATAAGTCAGCTATAATTGGGCTACTATTACCTCCCATTGGAACAGCTTTTACTCGTCTAAATATAGATGTCCCTACTTTCAAATAATTTTGATTTATCAAAATATTTAAGGATTCTATTAATTCAATTTTATCCATATATTTATATTTATTGATGGTTTAATTTTTGTTAGATAGGCGTTATAGTTATTATAACATATGTATATCTTTTTCGGAATATAAGATTAATTAATTTTACTAACGCTTCTTTAATATCTACTAAATCTAGATTTGTATAAAGCGTACTAAAATCGTATGTATTTATATTTTGAAAATGTATTCCTTTTGTCTGTTCTAAAAATTCCTTTGTAGAATTAATACTTAAATAGTGTTTTATACCAGTATTAATTTCGATTGCCTTGCAATATTTTTTAAAGTGTATTTTATTTATATAAACAGAAAGGGGTTATAATGTACTATATAATATAGTACTTTACTATAGGTATAAATGGAAACTGCATGGATATAAAACGGATATCAAAGAATACTTCATGGATATAAAATGGATATACATGAATACTGAATGTTCATTGAATGAATAAAGTGTAGCATATTGATTACATTAACACGTCTGGCAGCAGCATAACGAATGGCATTTTGAGAAAAGAAACAAACAGTAGACAGCTTTTTCTTCGAATATGTACAAATTAATTTATTTTATCTACAGCAGACGTGTTTAGGGTTATACTCATTAAAACTGAAGAGTCCGGTACAAGTAAATGGCAGTTGTATATAATGTCTAATGCATTTAAGGACTAAAAAGACGGCGACAGAAACTTTTACTTTCAGATGCATGTAGATTTTATATTCTGCAGTATGTCGCAGTTTTTCGAATTTAATAGAAGCTCATGTCAATAAGAAATAAGCCGTAAGCATATTTCATCAATATTTATATAACATTATAAATGCCTAGACACAAAAATATTTTTATTTAAAAATAATTTTAATTTTTTTTACGATGCTTTCATATGTAATTAAATTTTGTTAGACTACATCTTAAACGCTAAATTATCTGATAAAAAATCAACAAAATGAGTCTGGTAAATTATATGATAGTCACATAAATCGATGTTATTGATGCAGACTTCAAGCCTTCTAGTTTTTCATAAACGGCGCTTTTAACATTTTACGGTCTCGCTTTTTAAAATATCAAACAAAAGATTTCTAAATGAGAATGTATGACATTTTCTGTTAAAATTGCTTTGCTTTGGGGATGCTCGCTTTATTGTTCTGTTATTTCCACCAGAACTGCTATTTTTCCTTAACACTAAATATTTCCCGTTTTGGAAAATACATCAAACTAATCTTTCATGGTTAAAGTAAATTTGTTAATTTCTTTTTAAATTTCTTTAATTTGTACATCTGTCATAAACATTCGTAGAAACATTCGTCCATTTACAAAATTTGCTGTTTCATTTCTGCTTTACTACTTGATCTTTTTCTCTTCCAAGATGTGATACTTACTCAAATTGCATGTATAAAATTCATGCAGTTATATTTCTACTTGTTTCTAAAGCGTCAAATGTGTTTTGCATTTTAGTGTCTGGGTAATCTTCTATTTACATAAACATTTTTTCTATATAAAAGGCTTCGACGGCTCTTCAGCTTTTGTCGACAGCTTGCTCTAAACGATTCACGGTAATATTCATTATTAATTTAAAATATTTAATTTTTAGATATGATATAAAGATTATATGATTTATATGAGTAAATGATATGATTTATATGATTATTTAGATATATACACTTTTTAGATATGCTATGTTGCGTCGAAGAATAGGGGCCGAAACTTGATTACACAACAGTTCCTCTTGATGACATATAATCCTTATTCTGATATATCGTATATTTATTTTATTTTAAATTTTAATTATAAATTTTAACTTAATATAAGTTATGAAATCTTTTATAAAATTATTTATCATTATTTATTATTTTATTATTTATTATTTAATTATTTTATTTTTATAAATCATAAGTTTAATTCATAAATAATTTAACATACACGACTCAGTTGCCTGATATGATAGTTTAATGACAACTTTTAAACTTTTATCACTTGATGAATACAGATGAAAAAATCTTAGTATTAAATCATTTAACAAATAAGTGGTCCTAAGCTGCAACTGATTTTTATTGCTGCTCAAACGAGTCTGGCATATCATTTATGATACTTTTGATAGGTGTATAGTTATAACAAAATATTAATTTAGCTCAATAAGGATTACTGATCCTTATAATTATGAGTTATATTCAATGCAACCCTTTAATTTTACATTTTGAATTGTAAAAACACAGTAATCGTTGTTATGTAGTCAAACTTATAATAAATATAAAGTGATATAAAATAAATAATGGATTTTTATCGTTCATTTTTTATCCTTTATAATCTAAATATATGAATATGATTTTAAAGCATTACAACATTATTTTGAAAAAATATATCCTGCTACTTAACTGTTTGTTCTACTTGTTTCATTATAACTATTTAATAATTTGTAATAAATATTAAATTTATTAATTGTTACAGAAGACCTTGTATGTAAGGTCTTCGTTAGAAACCTATAAAAATTAAAAAGTTTTGAGATTTATTACTTTATAACTATTTAATAATTAGTAATTAATATTAAATTTATTAATCATTACAGGAAACTTATATGTAACTTATTCTTATAGTGACCTTATATAGTATATTTCAGCATATACCTTATAACGTCTTTTTTTATAGATACCCGCCATGGCCTTCTTACGGAAGGCCTTCTCATAAGGCCTTCCGTTATATAATACCTTATATATTAAGTCATCTTTATTTATTTTTATTCTAAAAATAAATATGATTACCTAATGAATAAAAAATTTCTTGTAGATACGAACATTTTAATTCGAAACTTTAATAACCTCTATTTTTTTAAACAACCTAAAATCAAGTCAAAATATTGAATATTTGGGGGCTGAACATATCAGCAACTATCAAAATTTAGAATTAGAATTTCGGCATCTACAAGAATATTTCAATCTCTACAGCTTAGATGTCAGAGCAAATATACCACCCGTTGTGGAAACTGCACGAACTACGATATCTACCACAGACGGCCTATATATTTTTTCTTTAGTTAAAACTCAATAATAATTTTAGTTTAAAAGTTAATAATTATTTTATCTCAAATGATACCATTCGGCGTGAATTTTTGTAATCGTATAAGTCAGACTATAAGTCGGGCTTAAATATAAGTCGGGCTTATATAATTACAAAAATACAAAAATTCACGCGGAATGGTATCATTTGAGATATATTCGAATTAGAAGAAGTGAGCCGATGTAAAGATACCTGCGCGGGCATTTGTCAGTGCTTTTGCTAATGATCCTATTTGGTGAAAGTGTAATGCTGATTCAACATTCTATGATGATGTTACTATAGGTTTTCTAGTTCATCATTCTCAATGATTCGTTGATTGCCGTCTACTAGTCCTCCTCTGCATTCAGCAGTGGGAGAGATCTGGCATTGATGAGTCATTGTGATGATGAAACGGCGTCTATAGCTGCTTTTCGTCTTTCTTTCGCGTCGGGCTTATATGATTACAATTATTAATTTATTTAAAAATCGACACCAGAACATACAGCGTCTTGTATTTTTTTACATACACTTTTCGAAATGCATTTATTTCAGGAAAGAAATATTAGAGTTTCTTTTTATTTGATCTATAAAATCAAAAATTTTATATATCAAAAGTTAAGCATTTAATAAATATTAAAAATAAGAATTTGATTAAGAAATAAATTTTTAATTATTTAAAAATGAAAGATTACATATTAAGCATTTGATCTTTGCATATTCATTAAGATAACACTCTTCTTGCTTGTATAATAGAACTATTCTTGTGTCTGAACCCAGAAATAAGTATGTTTTAAATATACGCCTCTAAGATTTTTTCAAAAAATAATTCTAAATTAGCTACATTTAAGTGAATCAAAAAATATTCTTGTCTTTTGTACAAGTATTTTGCTATTCCCGTAATCGTTAAATTTACTAAGACTGAAATCTAGGATGTATACGATGGCATATAGCACGCACATATTTGGATAAAGTTCCTACATGTAGAATATATGATCATAATATAGAAAAACTATTTACAAGATAATTTGATCATAAACTTACCGAAATGATGAACAAAACTGTACATTTTGACTAAAAATTAGTCAGCATCGTTCGGATTGATCTAACGCTCTTGTAATTCAAGATTGAACACTTGACAGATTTATAAAAATCCATTACAAAATAGACTTATTAAAGCTTTTAACGAATAAACTAAGATGGAATATTTATTTTTTAGATTTCTACTTTTAGAAATCTAAAAGTAGATTGATCAAATATATACTTTTAGAGATTAATAGTAAAATGAATTTTATTAATTTAAATAAAAAATATTGATATTAATATTAAGTTAAATATTATTTCTGCTGTGTTATTTTACTGAAATAACATATAATTCTTTTAATTTTATAATCTTCTCTATTAATATGTAGGGAATTCTTAATAAAGACGGAGTAAAAAAATTAAAAATTTATGCTTTAAACGATTATTTATATTTTTTGATGCTTTAATAAAAACTGTATTTAACTTTCGAAAATTTGAAATAAATGCACTTTGCTGCATTTGATGTGAAATTATCATTATATCAAAACGTAATACTACAGTTGCATTACAAATATATATGATGAATGTTTTTGTATAAATAAATTTTAAAAAAATAAAAATACTAATATTTAAAAATAATTAATTTTATTATTTAAAAAAAATCATTTTTATAAATATTCATAAAATATTTAAATGTACCTCAACTCAAAATAATAATATTTATATTTAAACAATAGTTAATAATTAGTATTAATCATTAACATTTAAAATTTAATTCACTAATTATTAGTTATATCTAAATGAAAAAATATAAATTAATAATTATTCAAATTAATAATTAAAATTTAGTTTACCAATAAGCAATTACATCCTAATGAAAATATAAATTAATATTTATTAAAATTAATAATTAAAATATCTGTTAAAAATAATATCAAATTAAATTGCATTTGTTTGATATGAAACAATTATACAGAAACGTAATACTGCAGTTGTATTGGGAAGATATGATAAATGCTTTTGTATAAATAAATTTTTAAAAATTAAAAATATTAATATTATTAATATTTTTAGAAATTAAAATATATATTTTTCTAATAAATACTACCTCTCTGATACGATCAAATCAGATAACTGAGTCTACGTATTTAATATAATTATAAACTAAACAAAACATAATAATGCTAAATCAAAAAGTAATAATTAAATAATAAAATTATATAATAAAATTATAGATTTTCTATAATTAAAATATAGATTTTCTATAATTTAAATATGTTTTGCCTTATTTTAAATACGCAACCAACCACCTGTAAATTCTTTTCTACTTTTTATTAATTTTACTTAATACTCCATATCGTTTTAGCAAATAAATATTCGTTATCCTTTAAATGCTAATATTTGTTATCCTTTAAAAGCGTCCATTAATTTTTAGCTGTTATGAAACCAATTATATTAATACATCAGTATTATAAATATTAAATCAATAATACACAATAAATCAATATAATAAATATTATATTAATAAATCAATAGTGGTTTCCTTTATCTTAATGATATGGATGCATCCTATTCCTCATTTTTATTTTGTAAAATATAGTCATCTGTTGAATGTCGGATTTCGCTTAGTTACCATAAAGATCAAATTTATAAATGTTAATGTCAAACTTACATATTCTGTGATAAATTTGATATAATATGTACCGGGGACATCTGTGTCCCCGATACAGATGAAGGGGACGACTTCTTAGTCCCCTTCAAAAAACACTGATGAATGTAAGTTTCAAAATGTTGTGTGAAATTCTTTATTGATATTGTTATTTTATCATCTAGCAAAATTTATTTTGTTTTTAAATTTGACAAATTGCAACATTATACATATTTCGCCATAAACAAAACATAATAATGCTAAATCAAAATTTAATAATTAAATAATAAAATAAATAATTGTTATAAGATTTTTTATAATTTAAATCAAGTTAAAATAAAAAATTGAAATTTAAAATAAACGTCATTTTTATGAATTGACTAATAAATAACAGACGTTGTATCAAATAAGAATTAGAGGTCATCAGGACCTCTAATGGTATCAGTACCTCTAATGCTATGCTATCAGTTTCGTATATTAAATACGAAAGGTTTCTTAAGGTTCTTGTCTCTCGTTTACCCAGCATAGTCCGCGACGATTGGATTCATCGGGGGTGAAAGACCCCGGATGGTTCAGTAATCTGTATTTCCTCAGATTAAATTTGATTATCTAGTATCTTATTCCAATAAAAAGTATATTATTTATTATTCATCCATAAAAATTTTCCCTTAGTACTTTATATCAACTTAAAATAAAAAATTAAAATTTAAAATAAACGTCATTTTTATGAATTGACTAATAAATAACAGACGTTGTATCAGAATAAGAATTAGAGGTCATCAGGAGGAACTGCTATGCTATCAGGTTTCGGCCCCTAACTGCTCTACCCAATATATCAGCGGGGCCAAATACATGCTAATGATGTATTTCCTCTGATAAAACTATCTAGTATCTTATTCTAATGCAAAGTATATTATTTATTATCCATCCATAAAAATTTGCCACTTAAGAGTTTAAATTTATTTTTATATTATTGTGTTGATTTATATATTTTACTATTTTCTGTTTGATGTTATTTTTATAGTAATCTAGTTTAAAATATGCATATATTAATAAATGATAGATGATAAATAAAATAATTTGAAGTGTCAAAGATCTTTTACTAAACAGTACAGTTTTTTCTAAAATAAAATGTCGAACCTTCTATTCGGATCTTGCTATCATCTGCTTCTTTATTAAATACATAAATTTATTTATAAAATTTATTTATTTATTTATTGATTTCATTGTAATGTATGCAGATTTTTTAAAATAAAAAATATATAATTTACTAATTATTACCGTCATTAAGAGTTTAAATTCACCTGTAATTGTTTCCACCCTGTTGTCATTGCAAACAATCGGTCCAAATGATACCCTTTCACAATTACACAAATGCACAATTACATCACTAATTTTTGTTAGCCTCGCACAGGCAGAATTAGATAGACATTCAATTAAACTTTTCATTAAATCTTTTCATTTCGACAATTAATGTGAGATTGATAATTTCTCATCACTGGGAAATTTTCTCATAAAATTGTGTTGAATGTGAGATAACATAGTAATAGTTATGGTTTGTAACGCATGTGGTAACGCTAACATATACATCAAAATGTCTGTGGCCCTTGGGCATTAATAATTTAATCAAAGTGTCACTGGCCGTTGCAAATACCCGAGTACACAGGAGCCAACTGGAATGCTGCGTACCGATGGTAAACGACCAGACGGCGCTACTCTTGTGCCCTGGGAATGTGGGAAGCTTCTCGCATAGGATTGCACATGTGTGAACACACTGGCATCCTCCTATTTATCCCGTTCATTACTAGGTACAGGCACCGTGGCATCGGACGCCGAGCGAGAAAAGCGCACAAAGTACAGCGACCTGAATCCCGCGATCACGGCTTTTGTACCTATAGCTGTCGAATACCTGGGCGCACTTGAAAAAAATCGCGAAAGTATTCTTGATATCACTATGAAGGAAAATCCAGCGAGCGACCAACGACCTACGCTCGGGGAGATTCCTGCTACAGAGGATCAGCGCAGCTATTCATAGGGGTAACGGGACATGCATCAGGGAGACGATCGTCGGCAGATCCCCAGAAGAATATAATTTCTGACTATATTCAGTTATAGCCTTTAAAATTTGAAAAATATATTATTAAAATAATAAATAATAACCTATTAATCAATATACACTGAAATTGATGTATTTTCATTGAAAGTACTTTAGTCTCAACGACGCTTCTAATTCTACATGGAAGCAGTTCGTAATTTCACATTAAATATATTAATTTCGTCAATTAATACATCATTTTGTAATACAGAACGTGCAGGTAGAGAGTGGATATACATTTTGGTTACTATCAACCAGTTATAACGCTAATGATTTGTTGATTTTGATGTTTCGCTATACATTTGACATGTATCCTCAAGACCTTCAGTAATGTCGAAACATTTTAAAATTTCTTACAAAATTTACTTTATAAAGCTTTTAGTGAATAAACTAAGATGGACAATTTTTTAGATTTTTATAATTGTCAGTCGAATTATCATATTCGTAATTTTTTATAAAATTGTAAAAAAAATCAAATTAATATTTTCTACACATTCTGAATGTTTCTAGAATTTTGTAAATGAATCCTTACGCAAAGAATACCGAATAGCGGGTACAAGAACCTCTCATCGTAACGTTTCATAAAATGTTAATAAAACAGTTTATCTAAATATTCTATATTTTATATTATATTCTATATAATGTATAACACAAGTACATCTAAATTTGCAAATATAATAGGATATAGAGAACACATAAGAGAACATTGTATATTTTATATGTAAAATTTAAATACTTGTTCATTCTGAAAAAGTTCTTTCATATAAAGACAAACTCAGGGCTCTGGATATGCATTATGTACGCAATCTTTGTGATTTGCGAGATATGCATGACGTGGGAGATTTTCCACACAGAACATTACGTTCTGCAAGGACTGTTGAATATTTGATCTACACGAACTTTGCGGGGTCATTCCCTTTATCTCAGTCGTCGCCGAATTATACGGACCAAGACAATTCAATTTGGACAAATAATTGTGAATCCATTAAATCGTTTAAGTAAGCAGACTGTTAGCTTGGCTTCACATAAACTATTCAAATGGCGATTATTTTGAATTTGGATTGATCTTTTATTTTTCTTTCATAATGTACTGTGTGCAACTTTGAGTATTATATTTGTATATATTATTTCATTATATTTGTATAATATTTTTTATATTTGTATAAACATTATATTTGTATATTATTATATTATTATGTATATTGTCCATAATTAGGGGGATTACTACTTTATCCCCCTTTAATTTTCAGCGATCTGTCGCTAGCACATTCACTTACTATGAAAGCCGCGAGTACGCAAAGTACGCAGAGAGAATTGCCATTGTACAGAAAGGTACACCACTGATTTTATGCTGAAGGCGGGATTGGCCCATTAGCTTTACAATCATAATAATAAAGATTTTCTTAAATAAATAAACAAGCCGTCAATAAGTCAGAGTAAATAAATAAATGAAAAGTACACACAGAGAATCTTCAGACATAGTAATTAATCTTAGCTTCTTCCTCTTCCCAGACATTACCAACTTTCATGGCCTCAAATCCATGGGGATCTGAGCCCCCAACCAATCCAGCACGCCGCTTTCCAATTTAACCACCTGGGGTCTTTCACCTTCCCCGAAGAATCCAATCGGCGTGGACGATGTTGGGTAAGCGAGAGACGAGGAGCTTCAGAAGCCTTAGTTTTTGCTCTGGGGGACGTCCTCTAGAGAAGAAGACTAATCCCGAGATAGCCCAGGTGCCCCAGAGGCGCACCTGGGTTTTCCCACTCAACGACATATGCTGGGCCCGTTTCAGAGCCCAACTAGTTCTCTTCAGGATACGTTTTAGTCTATCCAGGTCAGCTTTCGCCGACCAGTTCACCGAAACGGTGAACCTCATGTATTTTACTCGACTTGTGAAGGTAGGGAGTGGTTCAGAGGCAAATATGGAGGAGAGTGCAAAGAGTGCTAATCTCTTAAGCTTTTGCTTTGACGCAGGAGAGCCATGGAAGACAACCACCTGCGATTTGGCGGAATTCAAAACAAGATTGACCTGGGTAACTGGTTTTTTAATCTTAAAAAGGATCGGCTGATGGCAGAGACTACGTCCTTACACCTGCGTCCAGAGAACAGGGTTGTGGTGTCATCAGCGTACACCACTAGACGTTGATCGCGTTTAAATATTTTGAATAGATTTATGAAGGCAGCAACATGCAAGATAGGAGAGAGGGGAACCTTGAGACACTCCCGTAATAGGGTAGAACTGACGCGCATCAGGGTCGTCTTCATAATAAAATCGCTTGGTGTACAGCAGTATCTCCACCCTGTTCACAATTATCGCAGGCAACCCAAGGGACCTGAGAGAAGAGATAACAAAAGGTATGGAGATGCGGTCAAATGCAGCCGAAAAGTCAAGGAAAACAGCCACAGCGAGTTGATGGCTATTCTCCCGACAGAACTGATGCACTTCACCAACTGCTGAATGGACCGAGCGACCTTTGACGAACCCATGGAAACCAGGTGGGATTAATTTTCGCCTACTCAAATGATCGCGGATTCTACGCGCAAGCGTTTTTTCATAGATCGAGACGAGGGAATTTTGAATCGAGATAGGCAGCAGGTCTTTCGGACAAGAGACCGGATGCCTTTTAGGTAAAAATATACGCCTACTAATGTTGATGCCGGCCACATCGGATGGGGTGGCTAAAAGCATTGTGACGGCCACCTCCCTTCTCTGATCGGCTGTCAAAAACTGACAGATCCGAGAAGAAAGAGGAGCGACGGTTTTGGAGGTGCCCGAAAGAGGCCCCCAGGCATTGAGAATATCTGGTACAGATAAGTCTCTACTCCTGAAGTCTCCCCAAGGCGGGATTGGTTGCGGTGATTGTGTAGCTCCATAATTGTGTAGGGTTAGTGACTCCTCCAAAACTTTGTCAAGGCCTATAATACCGATCCAACCCGCAGCCCTATCCCTCTAACAAACAAACTTCTCCTTCTTAAATATCTTCCAAAAGGAAGACAGAGAAGGGTTAAGACGAGCGATACTCGACCTATCCCTACTCAGCTGGAACCAGAATCTGGTACGCCAGTATTCAGTCGAGAGCGTCTGTTTGGTGGAAGAAGAGAGACCAGGGAGGTGTAATAATTTAGCTAGGACCTTGAGTTTTGTCGGAGTGGGACTGAAAATACGACCTTTATAGGTTGTGGAAAGAAACGTGGAGGCTTGCGAATAGAGATAGGAATTAAATTCGGTTAAACTTTCATTGCCAATTCGGAGGAAGCGTTGGATGGCTGCCCTGAAGAAAGCCACTCTGATCAGGTCAAAGTGGAATCTTCTACGAAGCAGTGAATCCTCCTCTATCCGCCAACAAATTAGATCATGAGAAGTGACAGATGTTGCCGCGATTGCTCCGTGCAGAAGGGTTTCAGCAACCACTTCTCGTAAAGCAATAGTAAGTCGAGGAGTGAGTTCCTTGATTGCAATGAAAGGTGGGGGCGGTGGTTTATGAATAAGATAACCGTTCCTGGCTTTGCGGAGTGCTGCATTAATCCAACGACCAGTTATATCGTTGAAGTCACCTAGTACCATGTCATAGCCGCCATCAATAATCCCATCCAGGAGGTCACGGTTCTTGTGAATCTCTCCTGGACGAATGTAGACGTTGGCTAGACTGAGGCGTTTACCGTTCTTAACGAGTGAAACTACTAAGCAAGACAGGGCTGGACAAGAATAGTTTAAAATGAGGGAAGACCTTAAAGAGAATTTCACTAAGGTCAAGAGTCCTTGAGATGAAAAGGAGTGAGGAGGGGTTATGTACGGAGTATAGTGTGAATAAATGTGCTTAGGGATAAATCGAGTAATGTCCTGGGGGAAACGGATAGACCGCGTTTCCTAAAGGACTATAACATCTGCGTCTCTACCAGATAGAAGCCTAAGGGCAGAAGCACCCACCGAATTCCACTGAAGAATGTTCAGTGAAAAAGGCTCGGGCTTACTCACCATTGTGGCAGATTAGTTGGACGGGAGCAGCCGACCTAGACAGAGCTAGGTGTGGAAAGCTTACCCTTCCCACCTCTAGCCCCATCAGAGATCGGAGCCCCCTGGGTAATATCATCATCTCCCTTTATTGAGGCACTCATATTTAGAAGCTTTCCGACCTATATTGGAGGAACGAGCGGGCTGAAGCGCCCCTTTTCTTAGATTTAGAAAGGACATTCTCAGGTTGAACTGGCGGGGCCGAGAGAAATGCACCCAAGAGAGGTGCCAGCAGCTGTTGTAACTGAGAAAGAATACTTTTTTTTGTGTTATCTAGAAGATATAAAATGTCCTTATTGGACATACGATCGGATGAAGAATTTGAGTTCAAGGAAACTTCTGAATAGCTTTTATCAGAAGATTTAGTGGATTTAAACTTGTTTCCGTAGTCCCTGAAAAAGCTGCATCGGCGGGACCACGCAGGGTGGTCGCCGCCACAGTTGCTGCATACTGGGGGAGCCTCGCACCTCTCCCCTTTAGATAGCGCAACACAAAGCGAGCTCTTGCAAATTCCACAAGTCTTCTCTTGCTTACAAGTGGAAACCCAGTGGCCCCACTTGTGACAGGAATTGCAATGCGGATATGAGAAATTATCCTCATCGATAAGAATACACCTGAGATTGTAACCCATAAATGGGTTAATGGAGTTGGAGCAAAGTGTAACTTCATTGTCCACATCAGTTGCGCCAAATGCAACTGGCAGCGCATCTCCTGATTTAGATTTTAATTGCCGAATGGTGGAAAGCTTATACGAGTCTTTAAACTGGCAAGGTCGTCCTTTTCTAGATATGTAGGAAAGTTAGTTAATTTCACTGTAGCTTGTACTGGTTTGAATACTATAGTACCCAGTTGTGAAAGATTATTATTAAAGAAAGTCTCGTATGCTTTCATGAGTTCAGATGTTGAAAAGGAGACTTTCAACTGATTAGGGTACGTCCTGACCGTATTAAATACTACCCTCCCAGGGTAGTTTATCACAAACTTCCTCAGGAAAACATTGAATAAAAAATGCTTCTCCATCGGTTGAATAGTATTTATTATTGTCAAGGTTTTAGTTTGGGTACCGGGGGAAGTTCCCCCGAGTCTGTAATAGTTACAACATCAAAATTACTAACCTGCATGTCTTGAAATGTAGAATTAGAAGGATGAACAATACCTTTAACTTGAGAAATTTCGTAAAAAATGCTGCCATTATGTGTTTTTTTGATAGAGCTTTGAAGCTCCGACAAGCTAATTTCACTGCACATTTTTCACGCTTTACAATCAATTAGGGAGCTTGCAGTGTGAAAAAATATATATGGAAAGAGATATGCCGTACCAAGCGGATGTGGCTAGCTTAAAACGCGAAATTGCATTTTCATTGAGTAGGACATTATCGCATTGCCTCCGAGCACCTCGCTCTAAAATAAACATTTAGTCGTATTTTGGAAAAATTCTTAATACTAAATCTATTTTATCTCGTTCGCTTGATTTAAAAATAAACATATTAAAAATATTACATATTAAATACAATTATATTATGTTTATATTTGATATATAATTTGTATACACTTATTTCGATAATATCAGAATTTGTATGATATAGCAGTTATATGTTTACCTATAAGAATGAATTTTAGTAATTGCGTGCTATTGTTTGGATTAAAATATCTATAGATTTTATTTTCAAACACTCTTTAATCTAGGTATCCGTTTTGTGAAAAGAAAATAATTGCAAGGAATACATAATTATTGGGTGTAACAAGGACGAAAAAAAGCTTAGTGAAGCTGCGCTATTACACTCATATCTTAATTATACGGGTCACAACCATGAAGGTGGTTTTATCTTGCTTATTTATTACATTTTGATTTACAAAAAGCAATATTTAAAATTGATAAGTTGTACGCCTATCGAACATTTTCCTAAGGAAATTAGGTATGGTTGATCCTGAAAATGCTGGAGAGCATTTTTAGATGTATTTTAAGTTTTATATGCAGCAATATATGTCTATAAAGATTAAGGACGCTAATCTGCACTTTCTTAAACCCTGAAATATGTTATCCTTTAATAGTGGTAAAACGTATAAGATCCTGATTCAATGTCTACACTCCACGTTTCGGTTTTAATTCAGTTATCTGACAACCATTATAATTGTCTGCTGCTTTTATTGAATTAAAAGTTTAATTTTCAAGTTTTTTAAATTTAATCAAAATTACGTCGGATTTCAAATTTAATCTGTAATTTTCAGATATGCATGACAAATTTCTAAAATAAAATACTATAAATTGATGGAATGCGTAATTTAATAAGTGATTTTGACGATACGCAAAAGCTTTATTTTTATAAACTGTTTATTGCTTTCATTTATTAAAATATCATTTGTTTCAATAAAAATTCATTTATTACTAATAATCTCATATGTATAATGCAAATTGTCAATTATATATAGACTATGTATACTTTATCTGAAAAATAGCGATTTATATTAAGCTTTGAAATAATGCATGTAGTTTCGATTAAAGTATGATATTTTATCTTATGCTCTAAATAGCTGTCTCCTTGAAAACGTTTACCAGTAGAGAAATGTTTGGATTGCTAGTTTATACAATTTCTTGCACAAAAATTGATATTTACTATTTATACGGTATTTTAATTTGGAAAATTGTTTCAAAATAGTTGAGATTTTTTTATTACTTATAGGCTTTGATAATTATTATGTGCGTAAAACAAGATTTCTCAATTAAACAATCATTTAAAAATGAAGCAAACACTAAAAATTGCTTGAGGATACTAGTCCTCATATTGACGTAGACCGTGATTGGAAATCGTATAACTGCTTTGTACAATCACCTTTGGGTTTTTGTTTTTGATATCGACAACACACTGGTATTAGATTAGTGAAATTAAATAATTTGGAATTTCGCTACTTCACCAAAGCATAACAACCACATTGGCCTTCAGGTTTTCCTGAAATAAATATTTATTTTGATCAATGCTTTCACTGCATGCAGCCTAATCCATGAATCTCCACTTTGCATAATTGTACTTGCACAAACTAAATTTTCACCAAACTAGGGTGTAAGCTTGTACCACCCTTTCAAGATTATACAGGCCACGGTTTATATGCCAACATAAAACCTGTATATTGTAACCCAGATGATGTATAATAAACAAATTGCAGATAAATTGAAGGATAAAGTTTTGAATAGGAACAACATTTTATAATGCACAACGAACGCCTCACCTAGTTTATATAAATTATGGTATTTCTTGAAAATAGTCAAATCGGCTTCTGTCAAAAGAAAAAATACGTACATTTCTTAGGGTTTAACTTTTCGCTACGTTTAGACTATAAAATATATTAAATTAACGTACATTTTTCAGGGTAACTTTTCGCTATGCTTAGATTGATTTTCAGCCACAATAAGTCTTCAAAAATTTTTACGATTGACAAAATTTCATGTATATTCGGAAGATGAAGACAGTTCAAATTGTAGAAATTAATGTATGAACATAGTAGAACATTTTGTACCAAATACTGCGCCATATAAATATGTACCTTCGACATCGCCGACCACTCTATCCTCCTTTCTCACCTTCGTTAAGATTAAGGCTTCTCTGCCGCCCCCGTAGCATGGTTTGCCTCATATCTATCCGACCGTTCTTTTCAAGTCTGTTCAAATTCATCATCCTCTCATCCATCCCTATATTCTGCGGGGTCCACAAGGTTCAGTCCTAGGACCCTTGATTTTCTCTCTTCTACTCGGCGATCTCTCTCCGTTTATCAAACCTTACTCCATTAACGTCATGCAATACGCCAATGACATCCTCATATTGCTCATGCGCCCGCCCATCGCATACACTATATCACAATTTATGCCTCCAACTGTCTTTCTACAATCTACAAACGTCTCTCCCATCTTCGTATCGCTCTAAACCCAAACAAGTCCAAAATATCGTGGATCCTCCCCTGTCAGCCTAACATATCTCCTCCCAATGTATCTTTCGTCTTATCAATCATCCCTGTAGTCCACAATCTCACTTTCTTAAGATTCCATTTCGATGATCACCTTTCCCTTAGGCCCTTCGTCCTCGACAAGGTCAACTCGTCATACTTAATTCTCGGTGAAATCCGCCGTATTCACTCACGTATCGACTTTCTTTCCTGTATGTATCTTCTTTCATGTCTGATTTTCCCTAAAATCGATTACAGCCTCTGAATTTTCACCAATTCTCCAAAATCCATCATCCTACATCTACAACACATCATCAACTACACCGTTCGACTGCTCCAACGTCTTCATCGCTTTGACCACACATCAATATATCTTGCCCAACTCTCCTGGCCTACCCATCCACATCCGCACACAACTCCGCCTTCTTCCCGTAACTTTTCGTCTCATCGTTGTCGGCTCCCCATCGTTCATCAACCTCCCTTTCTTAGACGACACTCGTCTCACTTCTCTATCACTGCGTTCCCATAATTCTCTCTTACTCCACTTTCCCAATTACCCTAACAACTACGGTCTCCGATCCTTCCTCTAGCCGCCCCACTCGCCTAGAATCAGCTTCCACTGGAAGTCCGCCCCGCTTCCTCTTTTTTACATTCAAATGCCGCCTCCTTACCCACCTCCTCGACACATTATTTTGATTTTTTGTTGTTGAGGTCATGTAAGCGTGCGCCGGCACGCATTTGCCAAGTAAAAATAAATCTTTTTTGCTCTGAATCTATAATATCCAGACATCCCTTTGGTTCGGGACCGATAGTATTATTGATAGACATAATATTTTTATAATATTTACCATAACTGAAAATGAGGAAATCAACATTTTAGGATTCACCGTTAGGGTTTCTTCAGAGTTATATTGTATAGATAGATAATTCTGAAGAAGCCCTAGTGGTAAAACCAAAATGAATTTTTTTTTGATTTGTTGAATATCTGTCGTCCTGCCTAATATCATTTGTAATGGCTATGCCTAATTCTGATATATAAAGAATATAATATTTATTGACTAGTTTCTTTTATAAAGAATAAAACGATAATATATAGTCCCTTATTTCATTAATCGTAAACTTTGCGCTCATATACTATCCTAGGTATTCAAACATAGTGTTTATTAAACAGCTAGATAACTAGATATTTAGTTAGATAGATACTTCTTATTCTTATTCGAGGATAATTAGAATAATTCTTATTCTAACTAGAGTCAATCAGTTCCTTATGATGACCTCTAATTCTTATTTTTATACAACGTTTGTTATTTATTAGTCTATTTTAAATTTCAATTTTTTATTTTAACTTGATTTAAATTATAAAAAATCTTAAAACAATTATTTATTTTATTATTTAATTATTAAATTTTGATTTAGCATTAGTATGTTTTGTTTATTTTATAATTATACTAATCAAATCAGCTAACTGAGTCTACGTATTTAATATAATTATAAACTAAACAAAACATAATAATGATAAATGAAAATTTAATAATTAAATACTAAAATTAATAATTGTTTTTAGATTTTCTATAATTTATATCAAGTTAAAATAAAAAATTAAAATTTAAAATAAAAATCAATTTTTATGAATGGACTAATAAATAACAGACATTGTATCAGAATAAGAATTAGAATAAGGATTAAGGACACATTTTAACTGATTTTCTGTTTTGTTTCTCTTTTTTCTCTTTATTAATTTTTCTGTTTCCGACATTCCCAACAATGTGCTTACCTGGATGATGCATCTATAATAATTGATAAAGTCTTTATTCAAACATTTAAAAAATGACAATATTATTTATTATTATATTATTTATTATCCTTAACAATTTTCCGCACAAGAGATTAAATTTATTTTTAAAAATATTATGTTGATTTATATATTTTACTATTTTCTGTTTGATGGTATTTTTTAGTAACCTAGTTTTAAATATGTATCTATTAAATTATTTAAATGATTTTGAAGAAAGCCAATATCATTACAAATTGTTGCAATTCTTAAAATTTCATTATTTAATGTATTATATTTTATATTATATAGTATGCATGAATGCTCATGCAAAAATATGTTTCTTGTAAATTTAAATATGTCATCTTTACGATATAAATTAAAAGTAGTTTTAATTAATGTTAATTTAATGTTCATATCTAGATATACACCAGAATCTACGTATTTAATATAATAATATTAAATATTATTATATTAAATAATATAATAATATTATATATTATTATAATAATATATGCTGCTTTTGAAAATTTTCTCTATTTGCTTCTATTGAGAGTATCTTTAGCTATCAGACCGACACTCATTAGGTCATGACGTATAACCTAAATCCATCGCAGTTTTGGTCTTCCTAACGGATGGTTTCCTTCCACTGTCACTGATAATCTTAATTGATGGTTGAATAGTCAATTATTCAATTAATCCTGATTATGATATATTATATAAAAAAAATATAAAATAATATCAAAAATAACTAAAATATCAAAAATGAATGATATCGAAAGCAATGATATTCAAATCAGCTAACTGAGTCTACGTATTTAGTATAATTATAAAATAAATAAAACATAATAATGCTAAATCAAAATTTAATAATTAGATAATAAAATAAATAATTGTTTTTAGATTTTCTAAAATTTAAATAAAGTTAAAAAAAATTGAAATTTAAAATAAAAGTCATTTTTATGAATTGACTAATAAACAACAGACGTTGTATCAGAATAAGAATTAGACGATGAGCATAATTAAATAAGCATCATTCGAATGCATTAGACGGTGCATTCGAATAATGATTATAGGTCATCAGGAGGAATTGCTCTGGTATCAGGTTTCGGCCCTCAACTCCTCCACTCAACATAGCAGCGAGGCCAAATACATGCTAATGATGTATTTCCTCTAATAAAACTATCTAGTATCTTATTCTAATACAAAGTATATTATTTATAATCCACCCATAAAAATTTGCCACTTAAGAGTTTAAATTTATTCTTTATAAGATTTTTCATAATTTAAATCAATTTTAAAATTTCAAATTTGAGGAAGGTTATGGGGAAGAGTGGGCTTCCACTGCCTCTAGCGTTTTCTTCGGCCCCTATTGATACATCCGAGATCCTGGCTAAATACATATAATAAATACATAATATTTATTTAAATGAATATTAATGAGTGTCATTCTGTATGGTTATGACATTGTGTGGTTATGGTTATGACACAAATCAAATCAGCTAACTGAGTCTACGTATTTAATATAATTATAAAATAAACAAAATATAATAATGCTAAATCAAAATTTAATAATTAAATAATAAAATTAATAATTGTTTTTAGATTTTCTATAATTTAAATCAAGTTAAAAAAATGAAATTTAAAATAAACGTCATTTTTATGAATTGACTAATAAATAACAGACGTTGTATCAGAATAAGAATTAGAGGTCATAGACTCTAATTTGAGGGCATAGACTCTAAATACGTAGACTCAGTTAGCTGATTAAATATTAAAATATTGTTAAAAAAATATTTTTTTAAATATTTTGTTTTATCGTTGTATTAACCTGAAAAGTCTAAAATTTACTTAATATCAACTAAATTTAGATTAAAAGCATTTTTTTAAGTTACAAAATATCAATTTACTAGGTATTTAGAAAACTAAAAGTAGAGTCAATTAAATCAAATGCTGCAAGCTCCACATTGATCTATATCGAGAATAAATTGTTCAATTAGGAACTTTTGAGAAAAGTAAGTCATCAGAGTTCTTAATTAACGATTACCAGAATTATAAATCACTAACTCAGCGGTAAATATAAAGTTATAAGCTACCTAGCTTAACAGATAACGGAAACCCAGTTAGTTCATAATGCTCAACAGCATGATTGTTGCCTCCAGTGCCATCAAAGAATCTACGTCCGCACATTATGGAGCCGTCTGTCAAATTAAGCCACAAATTACTCTTTAAATCACACTTTTCGCATTGCCATCCAGACGGTGGTATCTTTAGGCCACTATTTATTTGCTTCAAATCCTTGGAATATTTGCTTATCTGTCTAAACAAAATACTTTTACCTGTTGACACATGTTGACACAAAGCGACATAAGTATAAAGAGATAAGTTGAAGCTTAAAAATAAAAGTTTTCTCTTCTAATTATTTAATTATTGCAGCTTTAGGTTATGAAAAATACGGATAATTAAACATTTTTTCTTAATTGTAGACAATTAAGATACGCATGCGTAACTTAATTTGATTTAAAAATCTTTGCTTTATGGCAATTTGTTTTAAAATGCATCATTAAATATATATCAAGAAAATTTGTAACTATTTATTAAAAAATAAAACAATATTAGTAGAATGCGATAAGATAATTCTAATAATTTTATTAATTTGCTTAATTGGATTTTATTAATTTAAATGCAAATATTTTTTAATATTTATTAATATTTATTTATTAATATTTTTTAAACTATTAATTTAATATAGTGTAATTTTAATTCTTAAGGCTAAAATGGTGAAAATTAACAATATTAAAATGTACAATATTAAAATATTATACAAAATAATACTTTATAGAAAACCTATTTTATTTGATGTATACAAAGCAATATTAAAATATAATAAATCTAACAAGTCCAGTAAATTATCATTGATTCATCGATACTATTAATTTAAAGAAGCAACAAAATTTGCGATTGATTTAAAGAATCTACACCTGTGCATTATAGAGCCTCTACTAAGTTAAGACATAAATTAGGTTGTTGAGTTAAGACATAAATGAGGTTGTTGAGTTAAGCCGTAAATCAGTATACTTTATTTTTATATTTAAAATATTTTATATAATAAATATTTGAAAAATATAATAGTTTACAAAATGTCAACCACTGTTGAGAGAGCATTAAAATTTTGTAAGGACGTTCACTATAAAAACATATATTATACTTTACATTCTAAAAATTAAAACAAACATGTTTATCAGTAAAATTAAAGCAATGATATGGAAATATTAATGTCTAGCGATCAGTCCAGACAGCTTTATGATTAATTATATCTTTAATTATATCAATTGGTATAATTTTGTATTTTTATTGAATTTAAATATAAATATTTAATTGAAAATATTTTATTGAATGTAAAATAACTAGATGTTAAAGCTCGTATAATCTTTTAAAAAGATTATACATTAATAATGTATAATGGGCGATTGAAAAGACGTATAAACACAATTTATTAACACATTGTTCTCTTAGTACAATACCTACCACCTCGGAAAACACTCCTAAACCATACGCTAGCTTTTGCTATATCTAAAACTTTCTCATGAGTAAACTAAAGAGAAAATGCTATAAATTTGACAGGCAGCTTAATGTGAGAGGTGCATTAAGTTGCACCTCTCTCTCATAAGATAGGTGTCACTCTTGAGTGTGTTTTCAAACGCAAACCTTACAAACAACACAGTGTATCATATGCCTTGTGCTGATTGTAATAGAACATGTGTTGGTCGGACCAATAAAGGTCTTGCCAAGAGAATCTACCAACGTAAGTATGGTTTAAAACGACATGACACGTCGGCGACCCTATTAAATAACGTTATCTATACCAATCATAGAATCGTGTTTGAGAAGGCGGTGACGGTACTAAGAGAACATAAGCTAAATAGTATATTTGTACTTGAGTCGATATACATAAATAACAGCGATACTATGAAGAAAAATAAATCGAACTAGAATCTCAATTTTCCCTCTCTAAATGTCAGCACATGTACAACTAAGATACGCAGGGAGGTGTAGAGATCTACTACACCTAAAGGCTGAACGATCCAGGTTTCCCGAATTTTTTACACTGCTTTGTTATTCGTATAAGTTTTGTACAACCTGTACTTATATAATATTGTGATTTCAGTTTATTTAAAAACGACTGCTCGGACAGCCGAAATATTAGTTGAAACAACAATTTGTATTTTTTCTCGGGGATGACTCGCCATGTAAAGATTAAATTTAACTCGAATGTATTTAAGGCCACTAGGTGCTAGTCGATTAAGTATTAAGCTGGCACCTATTGTCAATTAGCCTTTCCGTAGAGCGGCCCAGGAAACGTATGTTCGACATTCGTCGATCAAAAGCTAAATAATTGACCGGCTTGCATCAAACGTATGGATAGTCCTTTCATAGACTATCTCAGATTCTTCCGATGAATCCAACAGCAGATTTGACAATAGACAAAGAGGCGGAAGAGAGTCACGGAGGCCTGTTTATTTACAGTAGCGATTTTGAATCATCAATAGATATCGAGAACGGGATATACCCGAACAAACAAAATCACTTCGATGACTCTAACGGCAGATTGGGCAATGATCGAAAAGGCAGTTGTACGAAGACAGCTAAAGAGGCATCAACATCTGAAGCGGACTAACTTTTATGTAGGAACGTGAAATGTCATTTCGCTGGCAGGGAAGGAATTAGAAATAGTTGGATAGATGGTTAGCTTCGGTCTATAAATAGTCGGAGTGATTTCTCGTCACTATTCTGGAACTGGAAGTAAACGTTTGAATCAAGGTAGGACCTTGAACTATTCGGGAGTTACCAACGGAAAGCGATGGCAGGCGGTGTAGGGTTACTTACAAGTCCTCAGTTATCGTTCGTGATAGAGAAGTTTAACCCAGTAAACGAAAGGCTGACGTCCCTGAGACTGTAAGTCAAAGAGGGTAAGGGAATAACTGTTGTATGTGCGTTTGCTCCCAACAATATCTTGGAATACACAGTCTTTGTGGAAGATCGTCAGGCTCTGCTTGGTAGTACTCTTGTGGGAGATTCCCTAGTTCTTTTGGGTGACTTCAAAGTTTATGTTGGTAGCGACAGTAGCACTTGGAAGAGGGTGTTGGGAGGAACGGACTCTCCGATCTGAATGATAGTGGTATTAAATTATTGCAATTTCGTTCCCGTAACAATTTGTGCATAACCAACACAATGTTTGAACATAAGGAGATTCATAGATGAAAAGACCATCATGATTCTTTTAGTCAAAGATCAATGATTGATTTTGTAATCGTTTCATCTGATGTGCGACGTTATCTTCTAGACACTCGCGTGAAGAGAGGCTGAGCTGTCAACTGATCACTACCTTGCAGTTAGAAAGCTTTGATAACAGGATCAGATGCTAGACAAGCCTGGTAATCCCAAACGATGTGTGAGGGGTGTGCTGGGAGCGTCTAGCAGATGTTTCTGCCAAGGAACGTTTTTCTGGCCACATCCGGGAATATTGATCAGGAATGGGAGGGGATATGTTAAGATATTCGCTTGCCAAATAACTGTGAAAAGTTGTGGCTCGAAGGCCTTAGGTGCTGGTCGCAGAGGGAATAATCGAACTGTTGGTGGACATCAACAGTTAGAGATTTCGTTCAAAGAATAAGCTTGCTTATAAGGCAACTTTGTCAGAAAAATCAGTGGAAAATGTAGACACGTCCCGAAGGACAAAGAGAGCTTTAACAAGAGCAGTTACTGAAGTGAATAAGGCGGCTTGGGAGAGCATTTAGAACTTGATTATATGCCAGCTTCGAAGATATTCTAGAGAACGATAAAGAACCTTCGTATTGGAAAGCAGAAAATTCTTCAAACTGTCAATGAAAAGAGTATCTATGCTGACTGACATTGCAGAAATTCTTGGTTGTTTAAAAGAGCATTTTAGGAGTCTTCTTAATGTGGTGGATGTCTTCTCTTGTGGAATTAGATCCTTTAAAACCAACGGACGAGCTCAACTCTTTGAAAGACGTCATTGCTGTTGTTAAAAACTTCATAATGTCAAGTCTTCTGAAGAAGACGAAATTTGATCTAAAGCATTAAAGGCTCTCGACATTGTTTAATGAAATAGCTAACACGGATCTTCAACGTTGCATTGAAGTCGGGCAAGTTTCCTAGTGAGTGGCGAACTCCAGTGGTGGTACCGATTTATAAGAAAGTTGACCTAAGAGTGTGTTCTAATTATCGAAGCATCACTCTTCTTAGCCAAACTGGTAAGGTACTTGCTGAGATTCTTGAGTTAAGGATACGGCCTATAGTTGAGGGATAGTTGCAAGAGGAACAATTCGACTTTCGTCTATGTCGTAGAACTACGGATCAGCTCTTTACTCTCTCAACTATTGTCAAACGGTCTTAAGAGTTCGCTCAACCGGTCTACATGTGCTTTGTAGATTTGGAGAATGCATTCGAACGATTTCCACGAGAGAGGTTGTGGGAGATATATAGAGTATGGAGTACCACACCATTTTCGAATGGTTGTGGCTTCTATGTATGAACAAAGTATGAGTTCGTGTTCTAGGTAGGAAGTCTGAATCATTTTCAAAAGGCGTTGGGCGTCGTCAGGGTTGCCCTTTGTCTCCACTTCTGTTCCTTGTTACCCTGAAAAAAATTAAGAGACTGCTTGCTGTAACGCATGTCGGTTTTTACTTTGGTTTCATCCAAAGTACAGACTTTGGCTTCTTGTCCTGAGGACTTACAATGCCTAGTAGATCGATTTACGATGGAATGCCAACGACAGGGATGTTGGTTAGTACCTCCAAGACTGTCTATAAGTGTTCGTCTAGGATTCGGGTGTCAATGCCAATCCGGATTTGGGAAAAGTTTCTTCCTGATGTGGAGGACTTCAAGTATCTTGGGGTATTGTTCTCGAAGAACGGCAGGAACATCATGGAGATTGAGAAGCGGATATGTGTAGCTGATTCGGTATTGCGTTTTTTGTACAGGTCTGTAGTAGTGAAGCGGGAGTTAAGTCTTCGGGCAAAGCTTGCTGTTTATTACGCGATATGCGTTCCTATCTTAATCTATGGTCATAAGCTTTGAGTTATTACCAGAAGGATAAGATCTAAGATACAGACGACTGAAATGTGGGTCCTTTGCGGTGTGGCCGATCTTAGCCTTAGAGATAAGTTTATAAATATTCGGTCACCCGAGATGCACTCGGAGTAAATTCGCTGCTTCTCCACATTTAATAAAGTTAGTTGATGTGACTAGGACACGTTCTGAGGATGACTATGGATCGCCTTCCTTGAAAGATTTTTCAGCCCGGACTCTCTGGAAAGAGACCTCGTGGTAAGCCTCGATACAAGTGGAAAGATCAAATCTCGAAACTGGCAGGATACCGCCTTGGGTTATCTGAAATAGAACTCTAGTCTGTCGCCCAGGATCGCGATGTCTAGATTTGTTTGATTCGTACACTGCCTCCACGACCCAACACCCGGACCAGTGGGTGACAGGAAAAATCTGGTGTAATATTATTTTTTTGTCAAGAAATTGTTGTTATCGAATTCTAAACGATAAATTATAATTATAATTATTTTTAAAATTTATTTTTACTTATTTTAAAATTTATAAACTTTTATAGCTTCTATAATTATAATTTTTGTCTTGATATGACCCAACAGAAATAAATCATGGAACTATTAAAAATTTGGATAAATTTAAACGGATTTATATGATCTCCTTTCATTAAACTAAAAATATTAGATAGTTTTAACAAAGTGTGATCAAGCTAATAAGTAAAGATAAGTATAATACTAAACTCACCTAATTTCACCCGACCACCCAATGTTGCTATTATCAGGCATTAACATTTTTAGCAAACTTGACTCCGATTGTATTACAGATTTTGCGCATTCAACAACAATACTTGGTACATTTGTGTCGACTAATGAATAGATATGCATGTGCCCTTTATTTAAGAATACTATCTGATATTCCTCATTAATATCAAAGATATCATGTTCAACGGCAAAACCTCCCGGTACACCTATCGCTAACTTTGTTGGGTTTAGTTTCTCTGCCGGCATTGTTTCAGGTGACTTCAACTAAAATTAATTGTAAATTAAGGTTTTCATGTATTGACTAATTTATAGACATGATATCGCGCAATTTATATTTATTTAAATAAAAAAGAATAATTTAAATTATCGAAAAGGAAAATATGAATAATACGAATTATATTAGTATAAGATTATTTTTTATAATAAAATAGCAATTATATAATAAGTATTAGATTATTAATATTATTAATAATATTAATAAGAATGCTGCTTTGCATCTACTCAAAACCGACGTGTTCACCTTTCAAAATTCCTCTGTATTTGCGTCAACTCCGTAGTAAACTCATTGCTATGCATAAACCTCCGGCATTCTGAGCAAGCGAAAGTCAGAATATAGGGACTTAAAGCTGATCTATCGATCTTATATAAATTGTTTGAAAGACAAGAATTTTAAGAACAAAGAACAACGTATTTTAAAGGATGCTGAAATATATTCTTGGAAACTGAAAATTAGATAACTCGCATTATCATCTAAAATTCCTCTTGATACATGGAAAAATCATTTCAGGGCTGTTTTGTACGATGCCTTGAATGAATACGTTTCTTCTTCGTATCCTTTATTACTTTCACAATTCTCCTTTACGGAAATATATCATGGCATTGATCAAATCTTAAATTCCTCATTTACTCTTCAGGGGTTAAGAGCTTGTGTATTTTCTATAGCGATAAGAAAGGCGGCTGGCCCTGATGGGTTATGCATAGACCATATCAAACAGTCTCTACATAAATTAGAGCCATTCTGGTTGGGGCTTTACAATTCTATTCTCTTTGGGTGTCCTATTCTTAAGTCCTGGAAAGAAGTGACCATAAAAGTAATGTATAGAGGCAAAACAGATCCTTTATCTACGAACTCTTATCGAGGAATAGCCATAACAAAGCATACCTATAAACTATTGACTTCGCTAGTTCATCGTCGTATTATGCGATCATGTGGTTCAAGTACAGCGGATAAACAATATGGATTTCGACCAGGTAGATCTACAGTTGCGGCGATTTCTACATTAAGAGATAGGGTAAAACAGCGTTTCACAGCAATGACATGCATGAATGCGTTATTTATTAATTTTGCAAAAGCGTTTGACTCTGTGAATCGATCTTGCTTACTAAGCAAGCTTCATTTCGAGTTTCACATACGCGGTCCAATGTTAAAACTACTTGCAGCCATATTGTCGCCTAATGAAATTCGTATTTCGATGGACTGCAATTTTCACAACATTTGATCAAAAATCATGGGGTTTTACAAGGGGATCTTTTAAGTCCGCTGCTTTTAACGCTGTTCGTTAGTGACCTTCCCTCCTTTGTCTATCAAAAAGGTAGATCTAGCTGCATAATGTATACAGAACATACGTTTAGTATGTTCTGTATACAAAGTATGTTCAGTATTTAGTCATACGTTTTCATGATATTAAGTCACCAACAATGTCATTGAATCGTATAGATACCTACTGCACACAGAATTTTATAATGGTAAATCTAGATAAGTCCCGAGCTATAAAATTCAGGAAGGGTGGCCGTCTACATCGGGATGACTCATTGCAATATCGAATTGACAATTTTGAATTTTGTTGTGGGTATTCCTACCTTGGTATTGTTTTAAATTCAAAAAAGGCATTCCAAAAACATATTTCTAACAAGTGTATAAAGGCAACTGAAAGGGTGTATTCTTTCAGAAACCTAGGTAATTTGTATTTCGACGGTGCCCTAAGATTCTTAAAGGTCCTTCCTATGTTGACATATGGTATACAGGCGATTTTGCTCGATCTTACTACTGCTAATTTCCGAAAATTCGATTCGCTTCAATTGAGGTATATTAAACGTATTACAGGGATCTCACCAATGACCTCTTCGACATTAGTGTCAGCGTTATCTCAACTCCCATCATGTGCGTATACCTTTGCAAATTCGTTTAATTTGCCTATAACACCGGCACTCTCGATCCATCTCAGCAACACGCAGATTACTACTGCTAAACTTGATCCTGCTATTTATCGCACTTGGGTATTTCTTCATACTAATTGGAAAAGGTCATTTAATGCAGACCGACAGCTTGTTTGGAGAATATCTACTCATGGTTACCATGACAAATTTTGTATGATCAGGTTGCCTTGTCATTCGAGAAATTTTGACTGTTGATGTCGTTTCTGTGGACTTTCATGATGTGACCTTCTCCATCTGTTCTCATGTTCAGTTCTTACTACATGGAGTTTGCGCAAAGTAGATTCAATATCATCATTTCGTAACGTTCACACAACTTCTGCAGACTTTTCGTCCTGGTGATGGATGATGACTAGCTCGATAAGTACAATAATCAACTGGTATATTTGTATATAAACTGATTGTATTTTCTACCTTCATCGCTTACAAGCGGAAGTGAGGAAAATAAAATTTCTCAGGTTAATATTATTCCCTCAAACCTTGAATGTCTAATTGATTATTTTTCAGTCTACGGTATTCGGCTACATCCTTATTTTATTATTTATAAAATAAATAATATTTATTTTATTAAATATTATTTATAATAAAATAGCAATTATATTAATAAGGTATTATTAATAATTATAATATATTGTTATAAAACATGTAAGCTAGACGCGAAAGAATGACGAATGCCATTTTGTCATCACAATGACTCATCAGTGCCAGATCCCTTCCACTACTGGATGCAGAGGAGGACTGGCAAACGGCAATCAATGAATTAATCAATGTGAATGATTCAATGGTCTCACTCTCCTTAAATTCATAATAAAAGTTAGCCGATATTAAAGAGACCCGCGCATGCATTTGCCAGTGCTTTTGCTAAGGATCCTTTTTGGTGAAGCTGTAGTACTGATTTAGTACTCTATGATGTTACTAGAAAATTTTCTAGTACATCATTCACATTGATTCATTCATTGATTGCCGTCTGCCAGTCCTCCTCTGCATCCAGTAGTGGGAGGGATCTGGCACCGATGAGTCATTGTGATGACGAAACAGTATTAATCATTCTTTCGCGTCTGGCTTACATGTTTTACAAGAAATTCACGCGAAATGGTCTCACTTTCCTTCATGATAAAAGTTAGCCGATATTAAAGAGACTTGTACTGGCATTTGCCAGTGCTTTTGCTCATGAACCTTTTTGGTGAAGCTGTAGTACTGATTTAGTACTCTATGATGTTACTAGAAAATTTTCTAGTACATCATTCACATTGATTCATTCATTGATTGCCGTCTGCCAGTCCTCCTCCGCATCCAGTAGTGGGAGGATCTGGCACTGATGAGTCATTGTGATGACGAAACGGCATTCGTCATTCTTTCGCGTCTGGCTTACATGTTTTACAAGAAATTTACGCGGAATGGTCTCACTCTCCTTAAATTAATTAATTGTTAATAATTATTATAATTAATAAATAAAAATTATTAAAATTAATAATGTTTATTAAGTAAGGTATTTCATCACTGATTTATGTTATAGAGTTACCACATAACAGTTTATTCAGCCAAAGTAGACATTGCTCAAGTAATATGTGATCTCCTTTATTAGTGAAAAACCAAGCAACGATTTTTAATCGTCATTTGTATTGATTACGTATCTATTTATCTTTGATATTATTTTCAATCGAAGATTTAAAGTACTAGAAAAGAAAAAATTTAAACTTTGTGATTTTTATATTTAAAATATTTAATACAATAAATATCTGAAAATATAACGATATATTATTAATAATATAATTAATAATCTATTATTAATTTATAATAAAATAATAAATAATAATATTTGATTAATAATTATTAATAATTAATAATACATTATTATAATAATTAATAATATATATTATGTTATTAATAATTACAACACTCTATACTATTGCCCCTTTTATACGCGGGTCATGTCACTCACCCACAATTTCACAAGGATATGCAACACTTTGTAAGAGTATTACGTAGGGCCACTGATATGGTTGGACCAACACGGTCGCTGCCTTATGTCGAATATATGAACGCACTTCAAGTACGTCCAGTTGAAATTTCACTCAAGCTGGCTGATTTGATGTTCGTGTAGATGACTCTTAAAACATCCGAGCAGACCTGTCGATGTAAATTCAATTTAAGTAGCACAACAGGTATACGCGGACATAAATACCGTTTACAAAGATCACTTTCACCTACTAAAAAGACTGTGACTATCTGTAGTCGAATCGCACGACTCTGGAACAGTGTGTCTGCCACAATCCTACGATCAAAATCATATCCAACAGAAAAACTTGAGATAAAAAGAATAAAATAGTATTTTTAAATTTACTTACCTTATGTCTGGTTCTTTTAATGTTTAAAAACAGATGACTTTGATAAATGCGGCTGAATCGATCTAGATGTTGTTTACCGATCCCAAAAAAAGTGTTCAAGCATACGTACAATCCATTTTCACTTTCTGGATTGTCAAAGGAATACACGCATTCTTCTTTGAAGACCTTATCTGTACTGGTTGCAGGTTTGATACGATTTAAACAAGGACCCGTTATCACCGACATCTTTAAAAATTAAAAAAAAAATTAATTCGATTTATAGTCGGATTGTAAATCGATTTACATCGGAACGAGGTTTGAAAGACAACACGATAAGCAAAATGAGCTACTAATTACACAAATTGAAATTTTAATTACTATTTTATTCTGCACGCTACTTTTATCATATCTATAAGCCAACAGCAGTACGCTACATTTCAGTACTTGTGTACCTCATTAGCTACTGATCCAATATCCATGTTTCAAGTTTTGTTCCTTTTAATGTTGTCTGACGATCACTCGACTCGTCTGCTCCATTGACATTTAGATTTAATAAAAGACTTTCGTCTTACATTTTGCAAATTTAATTGACATTTGTTACAAACCTAATGTAACATAACTAACAGCAATAATCCAACAAATATACACATATAAGTCAAACATATTCTAAATTTAGTTCATTCCGCAGATGTGATGAACAATGTGATGCTCCCCATCACATTGCGTATCCTTACGTGAGATGTCACATAGAGGTAATTGTCTGACTTTATAAATTTGCGCATGGTATAATAGCCAGTGTTGCTATATTTTCCCATCGCTGTCTAAATATTTAAAAAGCGCTGCCTATAGAAATTGACTACACCTCCAACTTCTGCTCATTCAATTAAAAAAAAGATTTATTTAACGTGGCAAATGCGTGCCAGCGCACGCTTACAAGACCACACAAAAAAAAACAAAAATGTAAATCATCTGTCGAGAAGGTGTGAACAGAGGAGGCGTTTGAATGTGATAAAGGAGGGAGCGCGGCGGACGTCAAAAGGGAGATGATTCCAGGCGAGTGAGGCGGCGACGAGGAAGGATCAGATACTATAGTTGTTGGAGTAATTGGGAACGTGGAGTAAGAGGGTATGACGGGAAAGCAGCGATAGCGAGATAAAGCGAGTGTCGTCTAAGAAAGGAAGGTTGATGAACGATGGGGAGCCGACAGCGATGAGACGAAAAGTTACGAGAATAAGGCGGAGTTTGATGCGGAAGTGGATGGTGGGCCAGGAGATTTGGGCAAGATATTTGGATTTGTGGTCGAAGCGACGGAGACGAAAGAGCACTCGAACGGCGGATTTGATTATGCGTTGTAGTAGTTGGAGGATGGGTTTTGAAGAATTGGCGAAAAGGCTAAGGCAGTAATCGATTTTAGGGAAAGAAGCGATGAAAGAAGAGACATACAAGAACGGAAGTCGATAAGGGGGCGGATACGGCGGATGTCACGGAGAATTAAGTTAGACGAGCGGATCTTGTCACGGACGAAGGGTTTAAGGGAAAGGTGATCATCGAAATGGAAGCCTAAGAAAGTGAAATTGTGGACTATGGGGATGATCGATGAGGCAAAATATACCGTGGGAGGAGATATGTTTGATTACAGGGGAGGATCCACAATATTTTGGACTTTTCGGGGTTTAGAACGAGATGGAGATTGGAGAGACGTTTGTAGATAGAAGAAAGACAGTTGGAGGCAGAAATGCCGATATCGTGTATGCGATGTGCTGGTGCATGAGCATAGATTAGAATGTCATCGGCGTATTGCATGACGTTAATGGAGTAAGGTTTGATAAACGGAGTGTGATCGCCAAGCAGAAGAGAGAAAAGCAGGGGACGAACGATTTCGGTTTTCCAGTGTGATGGGAAGATACAACTGCGGATGGACGAGTTAAACAAGGATATGAGAAAAGGGGATATCGATGAGCATATGGATTTAAGTATGTGGGTAGGCAGGGGATCGGCAGGTGAGGTTTTGCTGGGCAAGGACATGAGAACATATGAGATTTCGGAAGGTGAGACAGGGAGAAGATGAAATAGTTCCGGGAGAATGAGGCTAGGCGAAGCCGGGTGGGATAGGATGGAGACTGGGCTGTGAGAGAGCAACGAGGATACTTTGCTCTGGAGAAATGACGAATAATCATGGGGATTGATGTTGCACGGCAAGGGGAGCGAGCAAGGATTTAGTTAAAAGTATTCCATAGAGTCATAGTGTTGAATGAAGTGATGATTTTATGCTGCTAAAAGGAGTTGCATTCGGTACGTAGTAGGTGGAGATGAGACCGCCGATGAGCAAGATAGGTATCACGGAAAGACAGAGTGATCCAGCGGAAATCACGTCTGAGAGAGCGGTGATATACTCGAAAAGCATGACGGAGTCGACGCTTTGAGAGTAGGCATTGGATGTCAATCCATGGGGCACGTTGCAAGCGACGGTGTTGGTGTGACTTAAAGGGCAAGAGAAGATCGAGAGTGGATGTGAGTTCAGAGTCGAAAAGAAAGGCGAGATCGTGAGGAGATGAATATATTATTGTGGGATAGGATAGACGATTTGAGTAAGGCAGAGCGGATAAGGGAGAGGTCAAGATTTCTCCGAGGGCGACGTAGGATTGTAGGTGTGTGAGGCGGGGTGTGGTTGTGAGTGAGCTCAAGGGTGACGAGAAAGTGATCGGATAGACCAGGATCAGATATGGACAGTGAGGTGTATGCAGCAAAATGATCAGGGACGGCGATGATATCGAGTGCCCCACCAAGGATATGTGTGGGGGCAGTGGAGATTAGTTTGTAATTGTAGTTGGATAGAATGTTGATGAAGCGGATGGAATCCGTGGAAGAGGGGCGGTCTAGGCGGATGTTGAAGTCGCCTAGAACGAGTGAAGGGATTGAGGACAAAGAACAGTGGGACAGAAGGTCAGCGAGTTTTGTAAAAAAAAGGATTATAAGCTGATGAACCAGGACAGTATACAATGGCGAGATCTAGAGTGATCGGGTTAGAAGAACGACAAGTGAGCAGTTCAAAAGAGCAAGGACTGAAAGGGGATGTGATTTTGCGAAGAGACGCGGGGTGACGGGCGAATGCAACATTGCCGCCATGATTAGAGAATTTAGAAGGGGATTTGCTAAAGGGGTGAGCGAATTCGACTAGTGAGCAACCTGCAGAGAGCAAACGGCGGATGGAGAGGTCACAGAATCGGAGTGCCAGGATTCGGTGAGGCAGAAGAGATCGATGGATTGCTTAGTGAATAAGTTGAGGATGAGATCGGCTTTATTGAGAATAGATCTAGTGTTGAGAAGGCCGAGGCGGAAACCGTGTGTAGTGGTGGTAGGGGCTAGTGGAGAAGACACATATGGGAGATAAAGCGCCATCGAATTTTTGGGCGGGTGTAGACAACTTGAAAATTTCCGTCGATGATTTGGATTGAGAGAGATTTTTCGCCGTTTTCCTCGCGACGGTGTTTTTCGATGCGGGCCGATGTGGGTTGAGCGATTTCGGAGAGGGTGCGATCGGGGAAAATGCGAGTGGCTGAAGAGGACATGAGTTTGAATCGTTGGGAGAGGACAGAAGATGCGTGAGAGCAATGCTTGAAAACAACTTTTAGGAGAGGGGGCTGGGAAGGATTAGATTGAGAAGATTTGTTTAGACGGATGAATGCGACAGGAGAGATGTTGTTGAAAAAAGATGGGTTATCCGCAGGAACAAGAAACGAGAGGATGGATCAGAAGGCGGAAACATCGTGGTCGAGACGTGCTTGTGGAGAAAGAGAGGTGGAAGGAGTGATATTAGTGACGATGACGCAACGATCGCGAGAAGGAAAGCGTTTCTGTAAAGGAAGAAGAGTAACGTGAGTTGGTGAGATCACGATAGAAGAGCTGGGAGTTGAGGATATCAAGGAAGTAGGTTTGACAGCGTAAGACAAAGAGGATTCGGATAATAGAGATGGTGGTGAGCGATGTGAGGAAAGGTTTTGAGTGGAAGGATTGTGGAGGTTGGTGGATGTGATTTTGATTGAGGGATGTAGGTTATTAAGAAACAAGACAGAAGGGAAGATACGGGGGTATCGGGAAGTGAAGACATGGGATTAGAAGTGCATGTGATGACAGAATCAGTGGGTTGCCAAATGATATCAGAATCGACTGGGGTGGTTTGAGTGGACACGTTGGAGGTTGATATGTTCTTATGGGAGAGGTCACGTATGAGTTTGTTGGCACAAAAGCCGCATATGAAGTCTTCTTTAGACTTACTGCTGTTGCATGCAAGTGTAGTCCAGACGCTGCAGTCGTGTGTCGAGCATTGTACTTGTAGTTGAGCACAGTTGGTGTCAGTCGTAGCTGTCTTCTTACGTTTTCCCATCAACGTCCTTGTGCGTTAAAACTGTTAAATTTGCTGGGTTGATCTGGAACTGGATTGATTGTGTATATTAATCTCTCAAACTTTTTTGACAAAACGCAAGACTACAAATACAGCTACGAAGACAGCTACGAAGACAAAGACATATACAAAGACAGCTACGAAGACAAAGACATATACAAAGACAGCTACGAAGACAGTTACGGCCGACACCAACTGTGCTCAGTTGCAGGTAATGTGCTAGACATACGACTGCTACGTATGAACCACAATAGCCTGCGACAACAGTAAGTCGGAAGAAGATTTCCTCTGTGTATTTTGTGCTAACAAACTAATCTGCAACCTCTCCCCTCAGCACATATCAACCTCCAACACGTCCGATCAAACTACACCGTAGTTTCTGATGTCCTTGATCTACTCACTGATCCTGTCATCATATACACTTCCCATCTCATGTAATCTTCACTTCTCTGACACCCTCCGTCTCGTTCCTTCTGTCTAGTTTCTCAATAACCTACAACCATCAATTAAAATCACATCCACCAACATCCCCGATCCTTCCACTCATAACCTTCCATCACATCACTTGTCACTCTCTATATTATCCATATCCTTGTTGTCTTCCGCTGTCGGATATACTTCATTCATATCCTAAATTGCCAGTTCTCCTATCGTTACCTCACTCACGTCACTCGTCCTCCTTTACAGAAACGCGTTCTTTCTCGCGATCGTTGCGTCATTGTAACTAATATAACTCCTTCCACCTCCTTATATCCACAAGTACGTCTCGACAACAATGTTTCCGTCTGTAGATCCATCCTCTCGTATCTTGATCCTGCGGATAACCCATCTTTTTTCAACAACATCTCTCCTGTCACATTCATCCGAGCAAATCTCCTCAATCTAATCCATCTCACCGCCTCTCCTAAAAATTGTTTTCAAGTACCGCTCGCACGCGTTCTCAGTCCTCTCCACATGATTAAGATTCATCTCATGTTCAGCCACTAGCATTTTCCCCGATCCCACCACTTCCGACATTATGCACGGGCATGCATGTCGCAGAAATCAAATTCGGTTACCGCCTACGTGGCTTCTACCATCATTAACTACCTGCCCTCACTACAACGTATGTCAACGTTGTACCATTAAGAACACTCATAGACACATGCAGTACAGATAACTTAATAAGCAAAGAAGTATCAAAACGGCTTAATCTTCCGACACGATCTAAAAGGAAGACAATAAATATGACGTCAACATCGTTGCATTCGACAACTATCGGAGAATGCGTACTACGATTTACATAGAATGGGGAACAATACAAATATGTAAATGCGTATATACTATCAAACTTATATTGTGATTTGCTGCTGGGCTATGAATTCATGAAGAATTTGGATCAGAGGTAGAATTTCCCCCCCGGGGGGAAAATTCTACCTCTGATGAATAAAAAAATAAAAAATAAAAAAATAAAAAATAAAAAATAAATACATAAATAAATTAAAAAAAATAAATAAAATAAATAAATAAATAAAAATCGTTAATCATATTAAACTTTTATTAAATCAAAAATTATATACTGATATTTCTCACGATTGTTATAAAATAAACAAAACTCTTTAAGGAAATTGGGTCTATATGTAGTTAATACCCCTTTCTGCTTCTTTATTTCGTTTTTTATTTGGCCGTTAAAGGACTCCACAGACTGAGTATGAGCACCAGTATTTTTATCAACAAAATTATATTTATGACATACTGTCTTATGTTCATATCCATTTTTATTTAATCTGCTATACGACTTGTGCTCGTCGGTCATTATAGTCGAATGGGGAAGCACTTGTGAGGATATTATGGGTAGAATAGTGGTTTGTGCTTTATCCGCGATTACTCTAGCAAAGGATCTTTCAATTTTATCCCCGACCTCGACAATACACAAAGCGTCGGTTCTGTTTGTGTAAGATCTTCCACGATGAGACTTACACTTGTAATTTAACATGGTTTCATCTATTTGCACTATTTTTCCAGGGCCACCAAGTTTATCTTCACTAAAATCAGTTTCCGGTATCAACTTATTAAGTTTATAAAAAATTTTTCTAATGGTCCGATCCGATGTAATTTTAGAGGCTATTATTGAGTGTGTTGGCTGCTTCACACATTTCTTGATTAACACACGTAAAATAGTTCTAATATCAATCGAAAACCCATCAAAAAAACTTCCCTTTCGTATTGAAATGTATTTTTTTAAGTTTGTGCAGCCATTCTTATAACACCTCCAACCATATCCATCAATAGAACGTTTATAAAGACTAAGCTTCATATAAGTATCACAGATAATGCATTTCATAGACCGAACTAAATACCTTGAATCAAACAAGTGGTCTATAAAATCTTGCTGTGTTGAGCTAATTATTAGCTGTTCGTAGTGATCTAGGTTATCCATGGGGTAAATCTGAATTTTTTTATTTATAGTTTAGGAGGAAAAAAAGTAGCTGTTCGTAGTGATCTAGGGGGGGAAATTTTACCTCTGATCGCCTAGGGGGAAAATTCTACCTCTGATCCAAGAATTTTGAAGGAATCAAAATTGTGTTTAACGGCAAGCGATCCACATTACAAATATGCAACGATATACAACATATGAAAGTAGAAGCGCTTGCCTCTTCGCATTCATTAGCCAGGACACAAAGCCGATTGTGACAAGATACAGATTCTATTCACAAGAAGATAGAGAATTCGTACAGATCGAAGTAAAACGAATGTTGGATGATAAAATAATCGAAGCTAGCAATTCGCCATGGAGATCGCAGGTGGTTGGAGTGAAAGGTACACACAAAATACGACTTGCAATTGATTATTCTACAACGATAAATAAATTTACACAATTAAATGCCTATCCACTTCCTAACGATAAGAGAGATATCGCAATATAACGTGTTCAGCGCAGTTTATTTAAGTATTACTTATCACCAGCTGGTTATACAAGAAGAAGATAAACCGATGATAGCTTTCGAGGCATGTTGTAGGCTCTACCAGTTCCGTCGGATTCCTTTTGGTGTCACTAATGAGCCGCAAGTTTTTCAACGAATTATGGACCAATTTATAGAAGAGAATAAGCTAGAAGGGGTTTTTGCTTATATGAACAATGTTACTATTTGTGGAAAGAACAAATAAAACCACGATAAAAATCTTAAATAGTTTAATAATGTATCGGAAAAGATAGGATTATCGTTCATAATACAAATGCGAATTCGCGAAGCACACCATAAGTATTTTAGGATATCGGATTGGAATGGGTCAAATATCGCCGGATCCGGTTAGACTTCAAGGCCTATGAAATCTAAAACCTCCTACGAACAAACATCCGATAAGACGATGTCTCGGATTATATTCGTATGATTCCCGGTGGATTCAGCGAAAATATCAAAATTGTCGAGATCAAATATTCCCGCTGAAGGGATAATCACTGGAAGCTTTTCATAATCTGATATATAAACTAATATATATAACTAATATATTAAAACTAATATATAAAACTAATATATAAACTAATATATATACAAAACTTATATATATAAACTAATATATATACTTATAAATAATATAATATATATTATAATATACTTCCTCTTAACTATCTCTCTCCCTATGATCTCTGCATTCTGTTTGATTCTGAAATTACTTCGATCCTCAATAACCTTCTGCCTAGTAGACTTCGACGTTCCCAGCGCTTGCGCCATGCTCCCTGGTTCGATTCTGACTGTAGTCTTTCTAAGCGTCGACTCCGTCACTCTTTTCGTATGTATAAACGCTTTCTTAAACGTTCTCCCAACTCACTCCCTCTAAATCTTCGTGATTCCTACTTTTCTCAACGCCGTTCACATCTCATTCTTATACGTACTAAACGTACTCTCTTTTGGCAAAATCAACTCGAGTCATCTTCCAACTCTAAATCTCATTGGAAAATCTTAAACTCGATTCTTTCACGATCATCTACCCCATGTAATATAAATCCTGATGAATTTTCTTCTTATCTACAAACTAAGCTATCAAATTTACTTTCCCTACTACCCATACCCCCTTGTACCCACTCTTCTCTTTAAATACTTCCCTCCCAGAACTATTCCACCTTCTTCCCGTTTCGTCTGATGAAGTTTCTTCGGTTCTGCTGTCATTACCTAATAAAACCTCTCCTTCTGACCCAATTCACACTCACTTGCTTAAAAATATCTGCTCCTTTATCTTACCCTTTTTAACCACATTGTTCAACTCGTCCATCCGTAGCCGTACATTTCCTTCCATCTGGAAATCCGCCACTGTTCGTCTTCTCATCAAAAAGCAATCTCTCGACTCCTCACTACCATCTTCGTACCGTCCTATTTCACTTCTCCCAACCCTCTCTAAACTCCTTGAGCGTCTCGTTCTTAAGCAAGTTAATACATATCTCTATTCCTCTAACTTATTTCCTCCCTTCCAAGCCGCTTTTCGCTCTAATTATTCTACCGAAATTGTATGTCTTAAAGTTTATAACGACTTACTCATATCGCGCGATCATAAATTATGTAGTGTCATAGTTTCTCTTGATCTATCGTCTGCTTTTGACATTGTCGATCACTCGATTCTTCTCCATCGCCTTCGTCATGATTATGGCTTCTCTTTACCCAGTGTATCATGGTTTTCTTCATATCTATCAAACCGTACATTTCGCGTATATTCTAACTCTTCTCTCTCCCATCCTTCGTCCATTCCGTCCGGTGTTCCACAAGGCTCCGTATTAGGCCCTATGCTTTTCTCTCTTCTTCTCGGTGATTTGTCTTCGATTTCTCATAAATTTAACTTCCATGTTATGCAATATGCTGATGACATTCTCATCTATGCTCATGCACCTTTTTATCGTATTCACGATCTTAGTGTTTCTGCTTCCGACTGTCTTGTATCTATTTCCAATCATCTTTCTTCCCTTCGCCTTTCTCTGAATCCTGATAAATCCAAAATTATGTTGATCCTGCTTCGACGCCTCGGCTTCAAACTTCCCTCCGTATCATTAAATTCTACAATTCTGCCTATCGTTGATAATCTCGTTTTCCTAGGCTTCCATTTTGACAACCGATTTTCACTTAAACCTTTCGTTCGAGATAAAATACGCTCATCTACCTTGATACTCCGCAACCTCCGTCAAGTTTGTAGATTGATCGATTTACCTTCTTGTATGACTCTCATATCTTCTCTCCTTTTTTCTAGACTCGATTATTGTCTTAGTCTATTTTCCAACTCACCTAAATCCACTCTTCTTCCCCTACAACGCATCGTCAACGCAGCTGTCCGAATTCTCCTCCGTCTTCGTCGTTTTTATCATACATCCTACCATCTTGCTTCTCTCGATTTCCCAACAATTTATTGTCGTGTTCAAATTCGTCTTCTTATCGTTGCTTTCCGCCTTGTAACTTTTCATACCCCTTCATTTCTCAACCTTCCTTTTCTTGATAATTCTTGTTCTGTTTACTGTTCCTTGCGTTCATGTAATTCCCTTCTTTTACATGTCCCAAACTACTCTACCTCCTTTGGACTCCGCTCCTTCCTGGTGGCTGCTCCTCCATCGAAAATTTGTCGGCGGATGCTTTGTCACGTTCAGTATGTGGATCGATGAAAGTTCAGAGTTTGCTGGAGATTCATCGTCATCTCTGTCACCCCGGTGTATCCCGTTTGGCTCATTATGTGCGAAATAAAAATCTCATATTCAATGGAGGAAATTAAAAAAGTTTACAACGTTACTGTGATATATGCTGCGAATTTAAACCATAATTTATGAAAATACCTGAATCCTATGCAACACGCTCTTTTGAGAGACTCATCATGGATTTCAAAGGACCAATTCCGTCAATATCAAAAAACAAATACATTTTTGTAGTAATAGACGAGTACTCACGTTTTCCGTTTGCATTCGCTTGGAAGGACATGACAGTCAAGACCGTGAGTGAAAATGGAGATATTCGCAATTTTTGGAATTTCATCGTAGTACAATCAGACAGGGGCCCGTGCTTTATTTCCGCTGAACTATGAGAATTGTTACGCAGCCTTTCGGTACCAATGAGTTTCGCAAATCCATACCATCCGAAGGGAAATGGCCAGTGCGAATGCTATAAAGGCATTCTATGGAAATCAATCGAAATGGATTTGCGCACCAAGTAATTACCGAGTCTATTGGGAAAAATCGCTGAAAGGATCACTACAAACTACACATGCCTTATTGTCTACAGCTACAAATTTGACACCACATGAAAGGTTTCTAGGATTTTCAAGAAAGTCTTTCTGTCAATCGAGCATTCCTCTATGTCTACCGATAGGGACATCTGTGTTCGATAAAAGGCATAAGGTTCTAAATTCGATAATGAGTGTGAACATGCAATAATACTGCAAAATAATCAGTTCAGCGCATACGTTTAGTATCAGAGTGGACATCGGGGGAGTGTCGATCACAGATGTACACACAGACAGGTGTCGTTAGGATCAAAAACGAATAACTGGTCGACAGATGATTACACAATTGATGAAGAACCAGAGACATAATCAGGAACTGAAGAGGATGGTATCATAAATAGAGAAAATAATATTACATCAACAGTATAAAGATCAAGTACCGACAGTGGAAAACGACGTTTATGGTGAAGTCACGGAAGAAAATCAATCGAGCCGTCTCAATCGCGTTAGAAGACCTCCACCGTACATGGATCGATACTATTAGTGGGTAAGAATGTAGTGATTGTTTAATACGACAATCGTTGAGTGTTGTCACTGGATCATCATTGTGCATGTATTGTGCTTATGATTCTTATTGTTATATTTGTCAGCCATTATGCATGCGGCAACTACAAGGAAACTGTAATTTATCACTATATAACTGTTTTCAGCTATATATGAACTATTTTGTATTTTGAAATGTTGGTGCAGTTTTCGTCTAGTAAAGCTTCAGAAGTAGTGTTTTCGAACACTTTGGGTGAAAATTTAAACAGTTGCGGAGCTTTAAAAGGAAACAATTCAAGCAAAATAGACATTTCGAAAGGTAAAACGTTAATTTCTTATACAATTCCTTAGAAAGCAAGTAAGTGATTTTTCTGCTGTTAATTTCCTGGTGAGGGGGTACTCCCTTAATTCGTAAACTAAAAAACCTTATTGTTATCTTAATGTCACAACATCTGAAAAGGCACAATTTATTTAATGTCTTTCTAAGACCATTTATTGCTAAGTGTGCCAACAACCGAATCCTGTTCAATTCTGTCAAATTTTATGAATCGGAAATAAAAATTTCCTTCGCTACCTCTGATATTGCGAAGGATTATGAGATCTTCTTCGATTCAAATCTGAAACACCAAGGTTCAATTCACTGTAAACCTATTCTAGCAGCTGTCAAAGTGAACAATCTTCTTCCGAATCTAGAGGAGAATGATATCGAAGTTCTGAATAAAATTTACAAAATTTCAAACTTCCGGTCTGTCATGTGGAAAAGTGGATTTCCACTTCCTGTAGGTTTCTGATCATCCCCTATCGAGCATGCCGAAACCCTTGCTGAATCGTCATATAATCCCTTTTTAGGGTACAACTTACGTTTTACAGTTATGAGTGCAGAGGATCTTACCTACCCCACTGTAACACATGCCATAAGTGGGGACACTGGGCCTCAAACTGCTGCAGATCAAAGACCTGTGGAGTCTGTAGTCTCCCATCATGCAAAAGTATTGGTTCCGGGGAGAAGTGCGTTTTACCCGTTCTATTGATAATTGTTAATATTAATTGTTATTATTAATTATTGATTAATTTTCCTTTTTAATTATTCCACTTTTGTTTCTATCATAGAATTTACATTTATTTAATTTTACAACTTTGAGTTCTTCAAACTTATTCAAATTTTTAATTTAAATAAGTTTTAATTTAATTTTTAATTTGATTTTTAATATTTCTAGTAAACTTTTGTTCTAACAATGATGTTGGACAATGTTAATTGAATGTTGAATCTTTAAATAAATTGAAATCGAAAAAGATCATTGAACTAACTTATATAATTTTAAAACTTTACAATAATTAAAATGTCGACTGATAGCATAATTGATATCAGTTATGCTTTTATATCATAACTAATACAAGTATTACATTTAATATATTGCAATTTAAAATACAATATGCAATTGCTAGTACAAATCATTTACGCTGTCTAAATAGTGTCAATTATATGTCCAGATATTTAAATAGCTTTATAAATATTTTAATGAATATAGAAATATTTATTAAAATAAATAATTAAACTTTAATGTTTTTAAAATATTTCACATTACAACCAAAAGTAATAGAAATATTTCTTTATCAATTTTATAATTAAAATAAATAATAAAACTGCACTATTTTTATAATATTTCACATTATACAGTATTTCGTATTTTTTTTGTAATGGAAGATTAAACACAGACACATCTACATTAGTTTTTACTCTATAAGGCGTGTCTAATTTTAGTTTTCTATTCCTAATTTTTAGTCCTCTGTTTATATTTCTAAAATATTTTTGTATCTAGTGCAAGGTATTAAATTTAGTGCGAAATCAAAAGTTTTGACAAAACAAGAATATTAAATTCAAATGTTTATGCAAAGGATTTACATTGCTACTCAATACGTATGTATTTTAGTCCTATTTTGGAAACAAACACTAGTGCGATTTCTCTTACATATTTTAAACTGAATATGGCCACATTCCTCTATGGCTCGTACTATTCAATTGTACAATCTATTCTACATAGTTTTACTATCACATGACTCATAAGGTCCATATATATAGCAGGTATTCGCGTATTTTTCAAGCGTATACACCTTATTGCTAGCAGCTTCAAATTGTAAGTTAACTGTTTAATATGTCGTTTTGCGCTTTAGTAAAATAATGAAAATAAAATGCAGATAGCGTTTCTTTTAATTTAAGTATTTTATCAATGGAATTCTATTTTGATATTTTTTAAATTTTGATAATTAACTAATCATTTTATAAATATAACAATATTTTTAATTAGTAGAAATACACTTTCGGTTGCTCTCTAATATACAATCAAAACTTCAGAGTATTTTGTTTAATGCATTAAATTAAATTTTCAATTTAAACTTTTGACTCTTGATAAACTCCGGGTTATTACTCTTCCAATTTTCTCTTCGATTTATTTATACTGTAATTATCAAAGAATCAGTCATGACTAAAATAACGATTAAAAGTATCTTTGAATGTTCAATACGTTAACCAAATACGTTAGCCGTTAACCATCGGATAACTGAATTCACGTATTTAGCACTATAAATTTAAAAATATAAATACTATATTTTCAATATAGATATGTCTTAATATTTAGGTAATAATTCTCTAAAAATTCAATTTTCATGAAGTAATTAATGCATAATAGACGATGTTTAAAATAGTTGATACTGATCCATTATTGATAAATAATTATTGGAGCTGGATCAAAGGAAAGAAGAAATTATTTTTGATATTTCGCTAACTTCTGTTAGCATCTTCAGAAAAATACTGTAATTTTCTGAAGATGCTAACAGTAGATGGCGAAATATCAAAAATAATTTCTACTTTCCTTTGATCCAGCTCCAATAATTATTAATAGACGATGTATCATAAATAAGACAATAGGCCATCAGTAGGAACTGATATATTATTAGATTTATATACGATGCATGAATATAAATCTAGATCACTAATAATTTTAATTTTTTAAGATAAACAATAAATTCTTAATAGTCTTTTACGAATAAGACTCTTTATTCTTGTTTTATGGTCTATCAGTACAAAATTGACAGTTATTTCTATCTTCGGAAAATAATCAAAATGCATTCAGATTATCATAAAATATAATATTATAAACATATAAAATATAATATATTTTATAAAATATCACTATTGTCACTATCATATGCATACATGGTTCATGTATGATTCATACATAGTAACGCTTTTTAAAATCATCACTCATTAAAGTGATATGAATCGCTCTTCATATATAATGATCTTTAAAAGTATCGGAAAACAAAATAAAAAAACATCCATGTATTTTGATAAATCCCATTTTTAGTTTATTTTCAGCTAAATATGTAAATGTTTAGTTTGAAGCATAAATTAAAATTCTATTTATAATAAAATGCCGTATTAATTTTATTTTGATATTATTTTCGAAATATTAAACTTGAATACCTTTGATTAATAAAGCGAGCAACAAAAGTTGTGGTTAAAATGTTTAATAAAACCAATCTTTATTTTTAATTTAGAATACATAATATATAAATTATATAAGAAATATATAAAGTTATAATATTTATACATTATAACTTATATATAATAATTAAATAATAAGTTATTATATATAATTTATAATATTTATATATTATAAATTATATTATATATAAAGCTTATTAAATAGCTTAGAATATTTATATTAATATTTGTTATTAAAAATTTTGAAATAATAAATTAATTTTCATTTATATAATATATATTATTATGCTTATATCATTATAATTATATTTCTAAATCTTATTTTGTAATAATTATCGAAATCTAAATTATTATTTTATGAATTTACTAAAAAGTATTATTATAATATAATATTATTTATATATAAAATTATATAATAAGTTATTATATATAATTTATAATATTTATATATTATAAATTATATAAATTATTATAAATTATATTATTATATTTATATACAATTAATTAAGCTTATTAAGCTTATTAAATAGCTTAGAATATTTATATTAATATTTGTTATTAAAAAGTTTTAAATAATAAATTAATTTTCATTTATATAATATATATATATTATTATGCTTATATCATTATAATTATGTCTAATTCTTATTTTGTAATAATTATCGAAATCTAAATTATTATTTTATGAATTTACTAAAAAGTATTATAATAATATAATATTATTTATATAAATAATAAATACTCGAACATATAGGCGATGATTTATCAAATGTATGCGGATCTGTACAGCTATGTGCTGGACAATGCCGAGGGACCGAGATCGCCATACACACAGTTCGATCATCCTTTTCAGCTTCCCCTGATAATTGCCTTCTTTGCTGGATGCCAGAAACGCTTTTAACTCTGTTAATTGATCGCTCACCCTCGAAAATATGAAGTACATTTGCCCATCCTTGAGTATAATTCTGAATAATACATACGCAAAGCCATCACAGTTAACATTCGGTGGGATCTCTTTGATGTCAGCTGAAGGATTCACTCAAGGAAATCCTTTATCGATGGCAGCCTTTGCTGCCGCGTCCTTATTGTTTATAGAAAAGCTGAGACAAAATTCTCCTAGTGCTCAACACTTGGTATGCAGATGATGCTGCCTGCCTAAGAAATGCAGAATATTTAGTAAAGGTATGGGAGCTAGTAAAACGATATAGACCAGCTTACGGATACAACGTAAATCCGGAAAAGTGTGTAATTTTAACACGAGAAAATATTGGAGATACAAATCTTTTTGAGGAAACTGGATTACAGATCCGAACAGATGGAGTCAAATACCTAGGCATTACATCGGAACGAACAACTATGTTGAACATCAAGTGAAGGAAAAAATTAGAGAATTCAAGACGGACGTATCAAAACTAGACGATCTAATTACGGAGAATACTTTTGCGGCGTATCTTATGTTAAATAGAGTTTTCCAACACCAATGGACATATTTAAAGAGAACATGCGAGACAAAGATTGAATGGTTTAAACCTCTAGAAAATGAATTATTTCAAAACACAATTACTCGGATACTTAGTATGGAAACTATGAATGAAGAATCTAAATTAATAATTCATCTACCATATTTCCTAGGAGGTTTGAGATTAATGATCCCAGCTGCGGAAGGCGAGAATGAATATCGGGTTTCGTACTCGATATGCAAACCAAGCATCGATGGATTGAGAGGAAACGAACTACGCAATAAACAAAAAATATTAAAAAATGAAGTGCATGATCAGAATAAGATTAAACAAAAGCTGGATCAACTCAAAATTATTGATTCCTCTAAACGAGATCTTAATACAATATTGAGAAACGCAAGTGTCAAAGGAGCTTCGGCTTGGCTTACTTCACGAACTTATACGGATAACAGACTTCTGAACTCACAAGTGTTTGAAGATGCGATAGCAGTGCGATATGCATGGGAGCCTAAAACCCTAACTGGCTTTTGTACATGTGGTATGGATTTAAATGTAACACATGCATTGTCGTGCAAATGTGAAGGTCTCAATTACATTAGACATAATATAGTAGTCGATAAATTATCAAACCGTTAAACGGGATCTGTAAACTGGTGACGAAGGAACCTATATTACAGCCAGTTCCGCATTCTATAGATTTAGACAGATCGACTACTACGAAAGATAGAGAGGCCAGAGCTGATATTTGTTGCAATGGGCTATATAGGAATTTCTGGGGCCGGTGCTATATGGACGTGTGTGTCTTCAGCAATTTAGCACCTTTATTCCTTAGAGCGCATGACTGATCCATTTACATACCACGAAAGCCGAAAAAACGCAAAGTACGCAGAAAGAATTACAAGAATTGAGAAAGCGGCATTCCACCCGATGATTTTCTCGACAGTTGGAGGAATAGGTTCTGTAGCAAACAGTGTGATTAAGCGGATTGCCACTAGACTGGCAGAAAAAGACGTAGATATGTATGATGACTGTATAAGAAGAATAAGAACAAACATTTCGATATCTATTGCAAAATCAGTGTCTATGACGTTAAGGAGAAGAAATTACAAAAGTATCAATCACAACTGAGTAATAAGGATTATAACGAAGATATTGGGACAAAAATATTATATTCTGACATTTATTAGACCCATTTGAGGGTGACTACTAATTTGTAAATAATATTTTGAATTATTAAAAAAAATTATATAATAAGTTATTATATATAATTTATAATATTTATATATTATAAATTATATAAATTATTATAAATTATATTATAATATTTATATACAATTTATTAAGCTTATTAAATAGCTTAGAATATTTAAATTAAAATTTTTCAAATAATAAATTAATCTTCATTTATATAATATATATTATTATGCTTATATCATTATAATTATATTTCTAAATCTTATTTTGTAATAATTATCGAAATCTAAATTATTATTTTATGAATTTACTAAAAAGTATTATAAATTATAATCTAAATAATTTCTTGTTATGGATCTAAATTCTAGATCAACTAAAATTTAAAATAAATTTATTAGAATGCCGTAGAATCCTTTAATGCTTCCTGCTTTTGAAAACTTGTGTGAAAGTTGCGAATACAGTTATTCTTTGATATATTATAATATTATCTTAAGCTAATATACAAATAGATAAACATTAAAGTACAATTGAATCGTTTTCGAATAAATTCCACTCAACATTGAAAATATTACTACATAATCCTTACAGAATAAAGTCTTTTTATTTTGTTATTCAATTCTTAAAAGCGATCGTATACTCTTCAATCTGATTTAGAAAACACAATGATCAATTATATGTTTCTTTTATTAATTCCTTATTTATCAACAATGGCAATTCCCACCACGGTCAGTATTAATTCGACGGATCAAGACGCCAAACGAATGTTTTATTCAAGGTACTTACACAAGCTGACAAGCACACAATTACTTAAAATCATTTTGCATGATGAATTGCTACGATTCAGCAAGTCATTGCTGAATTGCTGAATTTGCTATTTAAATCTATATCTAACCTTAATATTTTACATTATATTTTTTATTTAAAAAAGTATTATTTTTGAATGTAAAAAGTATTATATCGATATTATTATTTGCATCATTTATTTCCACGTAATTTATTAAGTATTAATTTATTTATTATTTACAAATATCCAATACTTAAAAAGACGTTAAGAATTGTCATTTGTGAGAGGCCAAGCGACTTTCAAAACATGTACGACCAAAAATGTTTTTGACGGTATAACATGACTTAAATCACTGCGCAATGTTTATATACAACAATGTTTACAGTAATTATAGTGCTGTAATTGTGGAGATGGTCATCCCTCCTGGTCCAGGAGATGTCCCCTTTTTAAGAAGTATTCTAACCTATTCTCAAAACAGCGTCCTGCAGCTGATCACCGTGTTACTTCTTCTTTACCGTCGGAACGGAAGATGACTGACATTGATATTTTGAAACTTATGGATGTTAAAATTCAGGCCTCCAGTAGCCGTCTGGAACCCTTGATTTCAGCAATTATAGTGGTTTATCAAAACTTAATTATTTAAAATTCTTTCAAGAATAAAAAAATTAAAATGTTAATTAAAATAAAATGTAAATAAAATGATGATATAATGATGATAAGCAATCATCAATAAAAATCATGAATTAAAAATGATAAATGAAACAACTTTAATAAACCAATATATCAACAAATGATGTTCCCAACGAGTCCAATAATATGAATTTTGTAAATAGTCAAAAGTAACTTCTTTACTGAAAGTATATCAATAATAATTTTACTATTTTAAAACGCAAATGACAGTGATGGTAATGACTCTCAATTACATCACTGGTAATAACAGTGATGTACCCTGTAATATTAGGACTGAATATCGCTAAGAATTCGATAGTTAGAAAACACATCGAACCCTTAATCAAATCCACTTTTTGCAAATAGTATTCCTATCACATGCTAGCCAAATTCGTTGATATTTAATTTCTACTTTTAAATCAATTCTAGTAGAAAAGCTATATTTCACACGTTTTTTAAGGTATATCAAATATATCACTTGTAAATCAAACTCATTTGTATATATATTATTTTTATTTACACTATTTATAATATTGAAAGAATAATACTATAATATTATATAATATTATATATTATTATATTATATATTATAATATTATATATCAAGTATAATTCTATACTTTATAAAGTATTAATAATACTATAGACAGAAATTTGTAAATATGTAATTTCTTAAGTATATATTACTGAAATTATGTTATTCTATGTTCTTCTTAGCCAAATTTTTTTATTTCTAATTTCATCATTAATCTATATGCCAGATAAACAGCACTGTTTCGTATGTTGTTCTATAGTTAATAAAAAATAACCTTTTGCGAATTAAATATTTATATTAAAATATATTCATTCCTTTTGAACAAATGTAGTGTTTAATTTTTTGAATCACAATGTTGAATCAAATATTTTCATCTAATATTTCATCTAATATTTCATCACAATTTTTTCATCTAACATTGTAAATTATAAATAATTTGTTATTTATGTAGTTTGTAAAGTTTTAATTAGTCAAAGCTTCTTTTATAAACTTAATAAAAATATTTTAACTTCACGATTATTATAATTTATCATTTCTATTAAACTAAAATTTATTCTTAGCAATTATAATGAAGCCAATATAAGTTTTGTGACAGACACCAGTGATTCCCCAATTTATGACACAACGAATTATTATTATGGGTCAGAAGATACTACTAAAATGAATTTTGTTAATAATCAATCGGAAACTTATTTATTGTAAGTATTTCGATAATCATTTTATTATTTTTTTAGTGAAAATGACATTGATTGTTTACACTACAATATATGTATTTTGTTTAAACTTTTAGAATAAGTGAAGATTGCAATCGATTGTTCGTAAAAAATCGACAATTTAATTTTTGCTTTCTTTAAAAATTGCATTACATGTTCTCCTAAGCCAAATTCTTTTATGCGCAGTTAATTCATTAAACTCTTTTTCAGATTAAAAACATTGTTTCGTAGGTTGTTCAATTCTTAAGAAATTTAATCTTTTGTTAATTTAATATCTTTATTTAAATATATTCATTCTTTGTTACCAATTATGGTTGTTTTTTTTTGCATCACACTCTTATTTTGTAACTTATAAAGAATTTTGTATTTAGGTAGTTTGTAAATTTTTGATAGCTCGAAACCTTTTTTATAGCATTAATAAAAATGTTTTAATTTTTCGATTATTATAAATTACCATTTAAATCAAACTAGAATTTATTCTTAGCAATTATAATGAAGCCAATATAAGTTTTGTGACAGACACCAGTGATTCCCCAATTTATGACACAACGAATTATTATTATGGGTCAGAAGATACTACTAAAATGAATTTTGTTAATAATCAATCGGAAACTTATTTATTGTAAGTATTTCGATAATCATTTTACTATTTTTTAGTGAAAATGACATTGATTGTTTACACTACAATATAAGTATTTTGTTTAAACTTTTAGAATAAGTGAAGAATGCAATCGATTGTTTGTAAAAAATCGACAATTTAATTTTTGCTTTCATTAAAAATTGCATTACATGTTCTCCTAAGCCAAATTCTTTTATGCGCAGTTAATTCATTAAACTCTTTTTCAGATTAAAAACATTGTTTCGTAGGTTGTTCAATTCTTAAGAAATTTAATCTTTTGTTAATTTAATATCTTTATTTAAATATATTCATTCTTTGTTACCAATTATGGTTGTTTTTTTTGCATCACACTCTTACTTTGTAACTTATAAAGAATTTTGTATTTAGGTAGTTTGTAAATTTTTGATAGCTCGAAACCTTTTTTATAGCATTAATAAAAATGTTTTAATTTTTCGATTATTATAAATTACCATTTAAATCAAACTAGAATTTATTCTTAGCAATTATAATGAAGCCAATATAAGTTTTGTGACAGACACCAGTGATTCCCCAATTTATGACACAACGAATTATTATTATGGGTCAGAAGATACTACTAAAATGAATTTTGTTAATAATCAATCGGAAACTTATTTATTGTAAGTATTTCGATAATCATTTTACTATTTTTTAGTGAAAATGACATTGATTGTTTACACTACAATATAAGTATTTTGTTTAAACTTTTAGAATAAGTGAAGATGCAATCGATTGTTTGTAAAAAATCGACAATTTAATTTTTGCTTTCATTAAAAATTGCATTACATGTTCTCCTAAGCCAAATTCTTTTATGCGCAGTTAATTCATTAAACTCTTTTTCAGATTAAAAACATTGTTTCGTAGGTTGTTCAATTCTTAAGAAATTTAATCTTTTGTTAATTTAATATCTTTATTTAAATATATTCATTCTTTGTTACCAATTATGGTTGTTTTTTTTGCATCACACTCTTATTTTGTAACTTATAAAGAATTTTGTATTTAGGTAGTTTGTAAATTTTTGATAGCTCGAAACCTTTTTTATAGCATTAATAAAAATGTTTTAATTTTTCGATTATTATAAATTACCATTTAAATCAAACTAGAATTTATTCTTAGCAATTATAATGAAGCCAATATAAGTTTTGTGACAGACACCAGTGATTCCCCAATTTATGACACAACGAATTATTATTATGGGTCAGAAGATACTACTAAAATGAATTTTGTTAATAATCAATCGGAAACTTATTTATTGTAAGTATTTCGATAATCATTTTACTATTTTTTAGTGAAAATGACATTGATTGTTTACACTACAATATAAGTATTTTGTTTAAACTTTTAGAATAAGTGAAGAATGCAATCGATTGTTTGTAAAAAATCGACAATTTAATTTTTGCTTTCATTAAAAATTGCATTACATGTTCTCCTAAGCCAAATTCTTTTATGCGCAGTTAATTCATTAAACTCTTTTTCAGATTAAAAACATTGTTTCGTATGTTGTTCAATTCTTAAGAAATTTATTCTTTTGTTAATTTAATATCTATATTTAAATATATTCATTCTTTGTTACCAATTATGGTTGTTTTTTTTGCATCACACTCTTACTTTGTAACTTATAAAGAATTTTGTATTTAGGTAGTTTGTAAATTTTTGATAGCTCGAAACCTTTTTTATAGCATTAATAAAAATGTTTTAATTTTTCGATTATTATAAATTACCATTTAAATCAAACTAGAATTTATTCTTAGCAATTATAATGAAGCCAATATAAGTTTTGTGACAGACACCAGTGATTCCCCAATTTATGACACAACGAATTATTATTATGGGTCAGAAGATACTACTAAAATGAATTTTGTTAATAATCAATCGGAAACTTATTTATTGTAAGTATTTCGATAATCATTTTACTATTTTTTTAGTGAAAATGACATTGATTGTTTACACTACAATATATGTATTTTGTTTAAACTTTTAGAATAAGTGAAGATTGCAATCGATTGTTCGTAAAAAATCGACAATTTAATTTTTGCTTTCTTTAAAAATTGCATTACATGTTCTCCTAAGCCAAATTCTTTTATGCGCAGTTAATTCATTAAACTCTTTTTCAGATTAAAAACATTGTTTCGTAGGTTGTTCAATTCTTAAGAAATTTAATCTTTTGTTAATTTAATATCTTTATTTAAATATATTCATTCTTTGTTACCAATTATGGTTGTTTTTTTTGCATCACACTCTTATTTTGTAACTTATAAAGAATTTTGTATTTAGGTAGTTTGTAAATTTTTGATAGCTCGAAACCTTTTTTATAGCATTAATAAAAATGTTTTAATTTTTCGATTATTATAAATTACCATTTAAATCAAACTAGAATTTATTCTTAGCAATTATAATGAAGCCAATATAAGTTTTGTGACAGACACCAGTGATTCCCCAATTTATGACACAACGAATTATTATTATGGGTCAGAAGATACAACTAAAATGAATTTTGTTAATAATCAATCGGAAACTTATTTATTGTAAGTATTTCGATAATCATTTTACTATTTTTTTAGTGAAAATGACATTGATTGTTTACACTACAATATATGTATTTTGTTTAAACTTTTAGAATAAGTGAAGATTGCAATCGATTGTTCGTAAAAAATCGACAATTTAATTTTTGCTTTCTTTAAAAATTGCATTACATGTTCTCCTAAGCCAAATTCTTTTATGCGCAGTTAATTCATTAAACTCTTTTTCAGATTAAAAACATTGTTTCGTAGGTTGTTCAATTCTTAAGAAATTTAATCTTTTGTTAATTTAATATCTTTATTTAAATATATTCATTCTTTGTTACCAATTATGGTTGTTTTTTTTGCATCACACTCTTATTTTGTAACTTATAAAGAATTTTGTATTTAGGTAGTTTGTAAATTTTTGATAGCTCGAAACCTTTTTTATAGCATTAATAAAAATGTTTTAATTTTTCGATTATTATAAATTACCATTTAAATCAAACTAGAATTTATTCTTAGCAATTATAATGAAGCCAATATAAGTTTTGTGACAGACACCAGTGATTCCCCAATTTATGACACAACGAATTATTATTATGGGTCAGAAGATACAACTAAAATGAATTTTGTTAATAATCAATCGGAAACTTATTTATTGTAAGTATTTCGATAATCATTTTACTATTTTTTTAGTGAAAATGACATTGATTGTTTACACTACAATATATGTATTTTGTTTAAACTTTTAGAATAAGTGAAGATTGCAATCGATTGTTCGTAAAAAATCGACAATTTAATTTTTGCTTTCTTTAAAAATTGCATTACATGTTCTCCTAAGCCAAATTCTTTTATGCGCAGTTAATTCATTAAACTCTTTTTCAGATTAAAAACATTGTTTCGTAGGTTGTTCAATTCTTAAGAAATTTAATCTTTTGTTAATTTAATATCTTTATTTAAATATATTCATTCTTTGTTACCAATTATGGTTGTTTTTTTTTGCATCACACTCTTATTTTGTAACTTATAAAGAATTTTGTATTTAGGTAGTTTGTAAATTTTTGATAGCCCAAAACATTTTTTATAGCATTAATAAAAATGTTTTAATTTTTCGATTATTATAAATTACCATTTAAATCAAACTAGAATTTATTCTTAGCAATTATAATGAAGCCAATATAAGTTTTGTGACAGACACCAGTGATTCCCCAATTTATGACACAACGAATTATTATTATGGGTCAGAAGATACTACTAAAATGAATTTTGTTAATAATCAATCGGAAACTTATTTATTGTAAGTATTTCGATAATCATTTTACTATTTTTTAGTGAAAATGACATTGATTGTTTACACTACAATATAAGTATTTTGTTTAAACTTTTAGAATAAGTGAAGAATGCAATCGATTGTTTGTAAAAAATCGACAATTTAATTTTTGCTTTCATTAAAAATTGCATTACATGTTCTCCTAAGCCAAATTCTTTTATGCGCAGTTAATTCATTAAACTCTTTTTCAGATTAAAAACATTGTTTCGTATGTTGTTCAATTCTTAAGAAATTTATTCTTTTGTTAATTTAATATCTATATTTAAATATATTCATTCTTAGTTACCAATTATGGTTGTTTTTTTTGCATCACACTCTTACTTTGTAACTTATAATTGTATTTAGGTAGTTTGTAAATTTTTGATAGCTCGAAACCTTTTTTATAGCATTAATAAAAATGTTTTAATTTTTCGATTATTATAAATTACCATTTAAATCAAACTAGAATTTATTCTTAGCAATTATAATGAAGCCAATATAAGTTTTGTGACAGACACCAGTGATTCCCCAATTTATGACACAACGAATTATTATTATGGGTCAGAAGATACAACTAAAATGAATTTTGTTAATAATCAATCGGAAACTTATTTATTGTAAGTATTTCGATAATCATTTTACTATTTTTTTAGTGAAAATGACATTGATTGTTTACACTACAATATATGTATTTTGTTTAAACTTTTAGAATAAGTGAAGATTGCAATCGATTGTTCGTAAAAAATCGACAATTTAATTTTTGCTTTCTTTAAAAATTGCATTACATGTTCTCCTAAGCCAAATTCTTTTATGCGCAGTTAATTCATTAAACTCTTTTTCAGATTAAAAACATTGTTTCGTAGGTTGTTCAATTCTTAAGAAATTTAATCTTTTGTTAATTTAATATCTTTATTTAAATATATTCATTCTTTGTTAACAATTATGGTTTTTTTTTGCATCACACTCTTATTTTGTAACTTATAAAGAATTTTGTATTTAGGTAGTTTGTAAATTTTTGATAGCTCGAAACCTTTTTTATAGCTTAATAAAAATGTTTTAATTTTTCGATTATTATAAATTACCATTTAAATCAAACTAGAATTTATTCTTAGCAATTTTAATGAAGCCAATATAAGTTTTGTGACAGACACCAGTGATTCCCCAATTTATGACACAACGAATTATTATTACGGGTCAGAAGATACTACTAAAATGAATTTTGTTAATAATCAATCGGAAACTTATTTATTGTAAGTATTTCGATAATCATTTTACTATTTTTCTAGTGAAAATGACATTGATTGTTTACACTACAATATAAGTATTTTGTTTAAACTTTTAGAATAAGTGAAGAATGCAATCGATTGTTTGTAAAAAATCGACAATTTAATTTTTCCTTTCATTAAAAATTGCATTACATGTTCTCCTAAGCCAAATTCTTTTATGCGCAGTTAATTCATTAAACTCTTTTTCAGATTAAAAACATTGTTTCGTAGGTTGTTCAATTCTTAAGAAATTTATTCTTTTGTTAATTTAATATCTATATTTAAATATATTCATTCTTTGTTACCAATTATGGTTGTTTTTTTTGCATCACACTCTTATTTTGTAACTTATAAAGAATTTTGTATTTAGGTAGTTTGTAAATTTTTGATAGCTCGAAACCTTTTTTATAGCATTAATAAAAATGTTTTAATTTTTCGATTATTATAAATTACCATTTAAATCAAACTAGAATTTATTCTTAGCAATTATAATGAAGCCAATATAAGTTTTGTGACAGACACCAGTGATTCCCCAATTTATGACACAACGAATTATTATTATGGGTCAGAAGATACTACTAAAATGAATTTTGTTAATAATCAATCGGAAACTTATTTATTGTAAGTATTTCGATAATCATTTTACTATTTTCAAGTGAAAATGACATTGATTGTTTACTCTACAATATATTTATTTTGTTTAAACTTTTTGAATAAGTGAAGAATGCAATCGATTGTTTGTAAAAAAATCGACAATTTAATTTTTCCTTTCATTAAGAATCGCATTACATGTTCTTCTAAGCCAAATTCTTTTATGTATAGTTTATTCATTAAACTCCTTTTCAGATTAAAAACATTGTTTCATATGTGGTTCTATTCTTAAGAAATTTATTCTTTTGTTAATTTAATATCTATATTTAAATATATTCATTCTTTGTTACCAATTATGGTTGTTTTTTTTGCATCACACTCTTACTTTGTAACTTATAAAGAATTTTGTATTTAGGTAGTTTGTAAATTTTTGATAGCTCGAAACCTTTTTTATAGCATTAATAAAAATGTTTTAATTTTTCGATTATTATAAATTACCATTTAAATCAAACTAGAATTTATTCTTAGCAATTATAATGAAGCCAATATAAGTTTTGTGACAGACACCAGTGATTCCCCAATTTATGACACAACGAATTATTATTATGGGTCAGAAGATACTACTAAAATGAATTTTGTTAATAATAAATCGGAAACTTATTTATTGTAAGTATTTCGATAATCATTTTATTATTTTTAAGTGAAAATCACATTGATTGTTTACTCTACAATATATGTATTTTGTTTGAACTTTTAGAATAAATGAAGATTGCAATCGATTGTTCGTAAAAAATCGACAATTTAATTTTTGCTTTCTTTAAAAATTGCATTACATGTTCTTCTAAGCTAAAGTCTTTTATGCTTACTTTGTACATTAAACTTTTTTTCAGATTAAAAGCATTGATTCGTATGTTGTTCTGTACTTTATAAATTTCATTCGTATTTTGTTCTATTCTTAAGAAATTTAATCTTTTGTTAATTAAATATTTATATTTAAATATATTCATTCTTTGTTACCAATTATGGTTGTTTTTTTCGCATCACATTCTAATATTGTAAATTATAAAGAATTTTGTATATATATAGTTTGTAAATTTTTAATTAGCCAAACCTTTTTTATAGCATTAATAAAAATGTTTTAATTTTTCGATTATTATAAATTACCATTTAAATCAAACTAGAATATTTTCTTTGCAATTATAATGAAGACAATATAAGTTTTGTGACTGACACCAGTGATTCCCCAATTTATGACACAACGAATTATTATTATGGGTCAGAAGATACTACTAAAATGAATTTTGTTAATAATCAATCGGAAACTTTTTTATTGTAAGTATTTCGATATTCATTTTACTGTTTTTTAGTGAAAATGACATTGATTGTTTACACTACAATATAAGTATGTTGTTTAAACTTTTAGAATAAGTGAAGAATGCAATCGATTGTTCGTAAAAAATCGACAATTTAATTTTTGCTTTCTTTAAAAATTGCATTACATGTTCTTCTAAGCTAAAGTCTTTTATGCTTACGTTGTACATTAAACTTTTTTTCAGATTAAAAGCATTGATTCGTATGTTGTTCTATACTTTATAAATTTCATTCGGATGTTGTTCTATTCTTAAGAAATTTAATCTTTTGTTAATTAAATATTTATATTTAAATATATTCATTCTTTGTTACCAATTATGGTTGTTTTTTTCGCATCACACTCTTATTTTGTAACGTATAAAGAATTTTGTATATATATAGTTTGTAAATTTTTAATTAGCCAAACCTTTTTTATAGCATTAATAAAAATGTTTTAATTTTGCGATTATTATAAATTACCATTTATATCAAACTAGAATTTATTCTTAGCAATTATAATGAAGACAATATGAGTTTTGTGACAGACACCAGTGATTCCCCAATTTATGACACAACGAATTATTATTATGGGTCAGAAGATACTACTAAAATGAATTTTGTTAATAATCAATCGGAAACTTATTTATTGTAAGTATTTCGATAATCATTTTACTATTTTTTTAGTGAAAATGACATTGATTGTTTACACTACAATATAAGTATTTTGTTTAAACTTTTAGAATAAGTGAAGAATGCAATCGATTGTTCGTAAAAAATCGACAATTTAATTTTTGCTTTATTTGAAAATTGCATTACATGTTCTTCTAAGCTAAAGTCTTTTATGCTTACGTTGTGCATTAAACTTTTTTTCAGATTAAAAGCATTGATTCGTATGTTGTTCTATACTTTATAAATTTCATTCGTATGTTGTTCTATTCTTAAGAAATTTAATCTTTTGTTAATTTAATATCTTTATTTAAATATATTCATTCTTTGTTACCAATTATGGTTGTTTTTTTTGCATCACACTCTTATTTTGTAACTTATAAAGAATTTTGTATTTAGATAGTTTGTAAATTTTTAATTAGCCAAACCTTTTTTATAGCATTAATAGAAATGTTTTAATTTCCCGATTATTATAAATTATCATTTAAATCAAACTAGAATTTATTCTTTGCAATTATAATGAAGACAATATGAGTTTTGTGACAGACAACAGTGATTCCGCAATTTATGACACAATGAATTATTATAATGGGTCAGAAGATACTACTGAAATGAATTTTGTTAATAATTAATCGGAAACTTTTTTATTGTAAGTATTTCGATATTCATTTTACTGTTTTTAAGTGAAAATGACATTGATTGTTTACTCTACAATATAATGTCTGTGCTTGAACATTGAGATTAAGAGAAGAATGCAATCGCTTGATAGTAAAAAATCAACTCTTTTTTACAAATTGCATTATATGTTCTTCCTTGCCAAATTCTTCTTTGCTTAATTTGTACATTAATCTCAATTCTAGTTTAAAAACATTGTTTCGTATTTTGTTCCATTGTTATTAAAAGTAATTAGTCGAAAATTAAATATTTTTCTTTTAATATTGTCTTATTAAATATGTTCTTGACTCTTTTTTCTCTCTTTTGTAAATTTTCAAGTATCTTTTATTTCTACATTTTTATACATTTTCAGAATAATTTGAAAATTTGTTTATTCGTAGGGCTACTAATGAAAACACGTCTTTAATTCAAGACTACAGTGAGTCGCCGGTTTCTCAAAGCCCCACTGATAATGATTTTATACGTCATACCGGTTTTACAAATTCTTTTCAAAGACGATGGATTCGTAATATGTTGTAAGTAATAATAATTTTACTTTTTTACACGCTTCGGTATTAGTCCGCTCTTTACATTAAGAATATTGGAAGCATATACACCAGGCAGCATTCTATATATTCTTGTCAGACCAAGAATTTGGGCCGAATCATTCTTGCAATTTCAAAGTTGCTACGTATGCCCAGTTATTCTTACAACATTTTTATTGAAATGAATTGTGCCTGATGTATGGTTAAACTGCAATACGCAATGCCATACACAGAGCTCATGCCAAATTCTCTCTGATTATTCAGATTAAGGGTGGTTCTGTTTTTCCATCTTTAAACACTGTTCAAACTCGGGTTTTAAGGTGCCTATTGATGATGATTTTTGTGGTCACGGCACTGACGAGCTCATATAAAGCGACGCGCATTTGCCGTTGTTAAATTTTGTCAGCACACATAGGATCACTGGTCATAAGTAGCGACTTTGAATATCACGAGAATAATTCGATCTTATTTCTTGGTCTGATGAAGATATATAAAATGCTGTATGGTGTTAATGCCTCCGTGTTGTGTATAACATTATTTTTACGATTATTATATATTTACTTTATTATCAAACATGAATTTATATTTAGCGACATAGTTGAACAGTAAAGATATTGAAAGACAACAAGATTTTCGTAAGTAATAAATTTGCGTTGCTAGTTTTGTAAGTAGCTTTTTATTTCGAGAAATTTTTTATCGTCAAAAGTATTATATTTTTGACTTATTTGATCCATATGTTGTTTTTATAACTGTTTTCAATTAATTTAATTATTGCAAACTGCCTTTATAAAATCTTTTAATTAAGAAAAGTTTATTAAGTTGTCTCCATAAACATAATGTCTCCATAAACACGCTTTTTAAAAGCGTTTTTCACAAAATAGATGACAAAATCTTTATAAATATTTTATAATCTTTAAAAATATTTGTTTATTAATGTTAAATTTATAAATCATTTTGTCATATTATATCAATTTTTTCTATCATTCATTGGTTTGTAAAAAGATAGTTCTTTGTTTAATTCGAAGAATATGTTGCTTTTTATATATCCTAGAAAACATTAAGTTAGTGACATTTTAGGGAGTAAAACAATATCTAAAATATAATTTATAATTATATTATCATTTATGTGTAAGAATTCTTAAAGAATTTAAAAACTAAACTTTTATATCCCTTATAGGGTACAGTTTTAATTCATGAAGAGCGTTGCACTTAATATTACATTATTAATATTGTAAAGAATAGTAAAGAAAAACTATGATATTTATAAAAAAATATTTTATATAAGGGGATCAATACACTTTATAAGGCACAACATTAATATTTGTGGATAAGCTAGAATATTAAAGACAACTTTTAATATGTAAGGCACAACGCTAATATATGAATTTATGCTTATATATAAGAGACAAATCACAACCCTAATATATTTAGTGCAAAGCTGGTATATATTGCACATCGCAGAGCGATTCAGGTTCACACTTTAATATACAAAGCTGATATATAACACACAATGCTGATATAAAATGCACACTTTGACATATATGGCCCAACTTTTATATAATGAACGACGCTAATATTTTAGGCTCAAATGTATAAAAGAATACAAAAATGTTGTAGTAAACAAAAAAATATAGTCTTTAGTTTCAAAATGTCCAGTTTACACCAACGTTGTAATGAAACTTGAATTGAATAAAAAGTCGTCGCTTATCAAATCGTAATAAGTCTGTGATCGAAAACACAACTAATTGCTTACAATGACGCGAATGCTAAGTAAAATAGTAATAATCAATGCTATATACACGCCCTTCTTACATTGAGGTTATGAATTAAGAGTTACGATACTTATCGATAATTTTCATAATCTGGTTTAAATTATTTTTTTACTAAAACTGAGTAATTATTGAGATACAATAATTCATTTTAAGTAAGGTTTTCGCTATAAGCTTAATTTCGTAATTTCAAAACGTATTTAAATGTGGTGTGAATTGTGATAATTGAATTTTGGCAAACAAGACAACATACGATAGCCTTACGCCAAATTCAAAAATATGCAATTTACGTAAATTAATAAAGTAATGTGAATAAGGATATATATATGAAATTAATAAAGAATTTTCCATATATTCATGATGCAACGGAAGAATCACAAGTAACCTTACAATCTAAAATATTCCAAATTTTTTACTTAAATGCGACCAGAAAAAGGGATAAAAAGTAAACTTTTAATCTGAAGGTTTTCTATTCTGTAACTAGAAACCTGACTTTTTATTTTGTCTGTTATTACCATTTTGTCTATTATTATTTGTCTATTATTGTCTACTATTAAACCTGACATGTAGACTTCGTTTCCCAGTAATATAGCCTTTGTCAAAAATACTGAAACTATGTATTCTTGATACGACATTATTTGTCTGCTTATTTTCAATTTAAATTTCAATTTTTATTTAAACTATTAAGCGAAAATATTTTTTAGATAGATAAATAATATTCTTTGTATTAGATACACTAAATAATCAAATTTTATCAGAGGAAATACATTATTAGCATGTAATTAGCCACGCCTCTATATTGGGTCATAAAAAATAATGATAAAACCTATTTTCCTGCTTATTTTCAAGAACGTTCGATTAATTTGTTCTATTTATTATAATATAAAAGTATAAATGAACAAAACATTATTAAATTTACAATAAATAATATTATTACAAAATATAATATAAAATTTACTATATATAATTTAATAATAATAGTCTTCGAATACTAGGCGTTAATTTTACCGCCAACCTGTCTTGGCCTCTTTATATTGATGATGTCGTCAGAAAATGCAGTAGCCGACTTTACCTGCAAAGGCGCATTTCGGCATTAAGAGCCTATCCCACTCAGTTATAGGTTGTATATATTGCATCAGTAAAACAATTTTTCTTGAATGGTGTTTATCCTTCCTTTTCACAGCTGCAAATGATCCTTATTATTATATATATTTGTTATTTTTTATCAAATTTAAAGAAGTTGTACACAAATTAAGCAGAAATAGTTGCTTATTTGTATTTTATACCATGTTCACTTTTATTTAATAAAGAATCAATCAATATTATATAAAATTTACGATATATAATTTATAAACATTTCTTTTTATTTAAAAAAGAAATTTAATTCAGATTTAAAAAAGTAAACTTTTTTTAATTAAGAGTAGAACATTTAAAGGTTTTATATTCTGTAACTAGAAACCTAACTTCTAAATATAATACTTCTCAATCAGTATTTATCATGTTGGTAGGCTTTTAGTATTTTATAGATCTGTTCTTTAATTGTTAATTCAGAAGCGCATAATTTCGTTAAAATAATTCATTTATTAGAAGAATATAATTTTGTAAATACTTTGCAAGAACAATGCCTTTTTAATTATTTCTCTTTAAGATATTCTCTCTGTTTTTAGACCTCAATCAATACTTGAAGCAGCCTGCTAAACTAGTAGACGAAAATGTTTCAATTAACAAATATTTACTGCAATAAATTAATTGTCTACTTTGTGCTTTTAATTTAATTATTTCTTAAAAACTGCTTGCATTATTAAGTGAATTCATTTTATTAAATAAAATGAATTCAATAATGATTCGGGCACATCCGAATCCTTATCAGGTTTCAAATTTAGCATGGCTTGTTTAAATTATTATTTTGCATTAGTTAGATCAGATAACTGAGAAAATGGTTACTCACGTTAGAAATAATTTAATCCACGTGTACTTTATTTCACAAGAAATTTCATATATGCAGCTTAAACGTTCGCGCCTAATGTACCCTTGGAAAGGAACGTTATACGCGTTAATCTGTTATAGTACGTTACTAACCGTACGCCATATTTCTTTCTGGATCAACATAACATATAAGTCGATGCTGATTTCTATATCTGGATTTTGTTTCACTGAACGTCCTTCAGTGGAATTCGGGGGTGGGGGCGGTTGTCCTTAGCATTTTATCTGGTCGAGATGCAGATGTCATAGTCCTTCATAAAACTAGATCAATCCGGTCTCCCCAGGACATTACTCTGTTTCGTCCTAAGCACATATTATCCCATTTTACTCCGTACATAACCTCACCACACTCATCTTCTTCTCAAGGTCCTTTATTCTTAGTTAAATGCCACTAATGATCATCCCTGCTATTAAACTACTCTTGTTCAGCCATGTCTTATTTAGCGATAACAATCTTGAAGATCAGTAAACGCATCAGAAGAGTCAATATATATAGTCGGCAGGGAGAGATCCCCAAAAACAGTGACATTATGGATCGTATATTGGGTATCGACTATGACATGTTACATGATGAATTTAGCGACAAACTGGTCGTTGAATTAATGCAGCGTTTTACAGATCTAGGAACGTGTATCTTATACATAACCCACCAGCCCCATCTTTCATTGTACAAAACCAAATTCACTCTTCGACATACTACTACATGAGAAGTGTCTGCTAAAGCCTACTTGTATTGCGCAGTTACGCCAATAACTGTCCACCTCACATGAGTTACTTCGCTATCGGCTAGAGGAAGACACGCTGCTGAGGAGGAGGTTTTACTTTGATCCAATCAGAATATCCTTCTTCCAGTCAGCCATCCGACTCTTCCCAGTCGTAGGAAATGCATGTATGACCCTATTTAACTCCTATCTATCTTTGCAAGTTACGCAATACTTTCGACCACCTATAAATGTCGTTTATTTAATCTTACTCTAACGAAACTTAAGGTCCTAGATAAAATGCTAAATCCTCTTAATATTTATCTTTCTCTCAAGCAGGCTGTCTAGAAATAATATTGGAGCACTAGATATAGGTTCCAGCTTAGTAGAGATAGGGCGATTATTGCTCGTCTTAATCCATTTCAGTCTTCCTTCTGGAAGATATTCAAGAAGGAGAAATTCGTCTGCTGGAAGGAGAGGGCACCAGGTTGGATTGACAGCATAGGTCTTGGCAAAATTTTGTAGGAGTCACTAACCCTACATAATTATGGGGCAACTCAATATACCCAACAGTCCCGCCTAGGAGAAACTTCAGGAGCAGAGTTTTATCGGTTACCGATATACTCTGGGATTCACTTCCGGGCACCTCCAGATTCCATGTGCCACACTCTTCTAGAATTTTTCAGCTTTTGACAGTTGATCAAAAAAGATAACTCGTCATCACTATGCTGTTAGCCTCACCATCCGATGTGGCCGGCATTAATATTAGCCACAGAATATTTTTAGCAAAGAAAAAAGCTGTATCATACCCTAAAGATCTGCGCGCTATTTCGATACAAAACTCCATCATTTCCATCTACGAAAAAGTGCTAGCGCGTACAATCCGCGACCATTTAAATAGGCCTAACTTAATCACACCAAGTTTCCATGGGTTTGTCAAAGGTCGCTCGTCCATTCAGCAGTTGGTGAGGTGCACCGGTTCTGTCAGGACAAAAGTATCAGGTCGTTGTGGCTATTTTCCTTGATTTTCCTGCTGCATTTGACCGCATTTTCCATTATCTTTGTTATATCTTCTTTTAGGTGTCTCGGGTTGCCTGCGAGAATTGTTAACAAAGTGGAGGTACTGCTGTGCACCAAGCGTTTATTTATGAAGACGACACATATGCTCGTCAGTTCTACCCTATTACAAGTGCCTCAAGGTTCCCCACTTTTTACTACCTTATATATTGCTTCTATCTTACTCTTTAAAACATTTAAACGCGATTAGCAACTATTAGTATGAGCTGATGATACCACAGCCTTGTTATCAGGATGCAGGTGTATATATGTAGTATCGGAATCATCCGCTTCCTTTTAAGATTAAAAGATCGGTAAGTCACGTCCAATCTTATTCTCAATTTATCTAAATCGCAGGTGGTTATTTTTAATGGTGCCCCTGATACAAAAACCTAAAGAGATTAGCAATTTCAGCTCTCTCTTACATATTGAATAATCAACCACTCCCTACATTTTTACATCGATTAAAATACATGGGGTGTACCATTACGGTTAAATGATCGACCGGATCAGACTTGAATGAATTCAATAGTGTACTGGAGAGAGCTAGATGGGGCCTGAAACAGTCTTAACATCTGTCATTAAGTGAAAAAGCTCAGCAATCTCGGGATTAGTCTTATTTTCTAGAAGACGTCCCCCAGAGCAAATACTAAGGTTTCGTTACCTCTTCGTTTCGAGATTGCCTACCATAGTACGCCTCGACTGAACCCTCAAGTGTGTGAGAGATCCTGGATGGCTCAGACAGAAGGCAACGCAATTGTGTAAGTATCAAAATTTTCTAATATGACATTTTTCATTTATGCATGTAATCCTGTTTTGTTTTATTATTAAGAAAATCTTTTATTTTTATTTATCTGGATTTTCATCCATTGCTGCTAAACAGTTTTGCTGATCAAACGATATGTTTAGTGATTGTCGTGTTGTACATTATCAAAGTAAATTTAATAACCATTGAACTAAAGCAGTGACATAATGAATTGCATTAAAATTTCGATGATAAACATAGGAGCTTATTTTAAATGTTTTATAACAGGAATGGGCAAGCTTGAGCACATAAGTGGCTATATTTTTATTTTGTTCTGGCCTAAAGGCCGGACTAATTTATAGAATGTAATAATTTTTTGATCAAGCAAATACAGCTTTCTAAAATCTTGAATTAATGAAAATATATATTTTGGACAACAAGATCATCAATATTAGCATTTCTATCATCCAAGGGCAATATCATTAAGTGACATACTTGGCCAATCTGTATATATCAGCTTCAATTTTAGGGGAAGATCGGCATATATATTGTAACATATGATGAATATATTTTAATTGCCCCCCAATTAATGACTGTAACTCTGCGAAAATTAAAAAATGATTTACAAATTAATATAAAGAAATTACATGCAATAAGACATACATGACTTCATTGCATCATACTGTCGAAACTGGCTTAATACAGAATTTGTGTAAATGTATGGATGATATTTGAATATCATAATGTAATTGGATTAATTCCATAAACGATATAATTAGTTTATTTCAAATTACATTATGTCAAATATACATTAAATTAACAAAATACTTAGGGATCATTGTTCTTTCAGCTCGAAAATTGTTGATAGATCAACACATGCCAATGATTATGTTGTAAGGTTCTGATTTACCGCATCCGATACTCGTTTCTGGATATATAGTAGCTATGATTGTTCAACACTCATGTGTTGAACAATCACATCAAATCCCTGCTGGATTATGCATTTATAATGATGTCAGAAAGTGAAGTATGACAAAATGTCTTTATAGTTCTTCACATTTTAAATTTAGATCATGATGTTCATCCAACTGAATAGAACAGGTAGGCTACGTATTACCTGAAAAATAGGTATTAACCAATCCCGATTGTGGAATCCGGTGTCATTTGTTCATATTGTCATTCTCCCGCTTTTTAATCCGAATTCAGATTTAAATTTAAACCAAATCAACTTTAAACAAAACAAATTACATAAAACAAATAATAAAAACTTATCGAGATTCAATGGAAACAGTTTAATAAAACAATTTTGATAGATAATATACACAATGAGTCACTGACGAAGCCGGAGCGCGGCAAAAGCTTTGACAACATATAATAACTAACTCATCCTTTGATCTGATTAACTTTTGCATCTTGACAACATGAAGCTGAGAGATAAGCGGACATTTAATTCTATAGTTTAAAAAAATAAAATCTAAAATTTCATTTGATTTTCAAGTCCGAGTTCATTTTTAAATTATATATTCAAATTATGAACAGTTTTAAAAACAAGGCTTGTTGTTTTCATTCAATGCAAATGTATTAAAACGGTATTACACGCTCAAATTGCCGCTTATCCTTCTCATCGCCACCTTCTTAAGCATTGTTATCCTCTTTACTAGTGGTGTGATCAAGGTTGCCAACAGCAAAGTCATCGTACTTCGTTGGTTGCTTTGTTACTCTTGTATAACATATCAGAACTACAGGCAAACAAGTATCCGTCGAATCATTTTGGATAGTCACTGTTGTCTGAATCGTTTCTACAATTCCTTACAATTGCGCTACCTTCATCTTCAGAATCTTTAAGCTATGTCATCTTATCGTTGCCAGATATGAATGCTCATATTCTAGTTTACTTCGATCTTGGCCCTTTAAGGATCATTGCTTTGATTCGGACTTCTCGCTAGATCTCTAACTGATATAGTGTTTTCACGACTGTTGTAATGCCGCACAAATGCATAGTATGGATTCGATTCTATAACTTGCACTTCTTTAACGATCGGATCGAATTTAATTCGCTTGGCGCAACAGAACAAAGACGTCAATTGTACGTTTTTAAATATTTTCTTCACTCTCCTTACTAATAAATAATCCAATATGAGTGAACAATCAATTTATAATACAATATATTATATTCGATATTAAAGAAAGTTCAGAGATGATATTCGATATTAAAGAAAGATGATATATTCAATATTAAAGAAAGTTCAACGAATCTATCATTGAGGGAATTATTGACAAACGTTCAGGCTTGAAAATACTATTGCTATTAGCTGATTGATGTGTATCCATTTGATTATTTCGTAATGATTTTCTTAACAAAAATAATACATAGGTTAAATATGATTAAAATAAAAATCGAAAAAAGACGTCAGAAATCAGAAATCATCGTCTTCCGGAAAAACTTGTCTACTTCTTCCATCATCTTCATGGCCTCAGGTCCAGTAGGATCTGAGCCCCACAGCCAATCCATCACGCCGCCCTTCGACTGAACCACCCGGGGTCTTTCACCCCGAAGAGTCCAATCGACGCAGACTATGCTGGGTAATCGAAAGACGAAGAGCTTGAGAAACCTTAGCCTTTGCTCTGGGGGGACGTCCTCTAGAGAAGAAGACTAATCCCAAGATAGCCCAAGTGCCCCAGAGGCGCACCTGAGTTTTCTCTTTCAATGACAGATGCTGGGCCCGTTTCAGAGCCCATCTAGCTCTCTTCAGGATACGTTTAAGTCTATCCAGGTCTGCTTTCGCCGACCAGTTTACCGTAACGGTGAACCCCAGGTATTTTACTCGACTCGTGAGGACAGGAAGTGGTTGATTAGTCAAAATGGAGTAGAGGGCAGAGAGTGCTAATCTCTTGAGCTTTAGCTTTGTTGCAGGAGCGCCATGAAAGACAACCACCTGCGATTTGGCGAAGTTAAAAATAAGATTGGACTTGGGTAACTGGTCTTTTAATCTTAAAAAGAAGCGGCTGATGTCCGCGACTACATCTTTACACCTGCGTCCAGAAAACAGGGATGTGGTACCATCAGCATATACCACTAGACGTTGTTCGCGTTTAAATATTTTAAAGAGTTCAATGGAGGCAGCAAGATATAAGATAGGAGAAAGTGGTGATCCTTGAGGCACACACACGTAATAGGGTAGAACTGACGCACATCAGGGTCGTCTTCATAATAGAATCGCTTGGTGTGAAAAAGGCTCACGAGTACTCCGCATTGTATTAGGTCAGCTGGGTGGGATTGCCTCATCCCTAGACAGAGCTAGGGGCGGAAAGGTTGCCCTTCCCGCCACCAACTCAGTCCTGGGCGAGCACTTGCCTACGGGCATTGTCTTCATTTCCCTGTGAAGCCGACTCGTCTTTCTTCTTCAGGAGCTTCTCGTTCTTAATGGAGGGAACGACGTGAGCCGAGGCCCCCTCTTTTTCGGGCAACATTTCCGAAAGGCGGACACTACTGGGCAAGAAAAAAATTATAAAAAACGAAAGACCTTTATTAGACATTTAAAAACATCTTTCATTTTTTGAAGCATAGTGCAGGTAAAGTTTGAAATCGAAATCAAATTTTTTTCAAAAAAATTAAAATTTGAATATTTTTCAAGTAAGTGTTCATATTAGTTAAAAATTATGACACAATGATAGCACATTATGTATCTACACCACCTATAAGTTTTAGCTCGTTACGACGTATATTACGCTTTAGAGAAAATGTTCAATTTTTTGAACTTAAAAATAATTCTTCCTAAAAAAGTCGATATGATAACCCATACTTTTTTTCATCTCACAACATCGACCATCTGTCAATTAACATTTACACGAAAACTTATAAATTGATTTATTCAGTATGTTAAAAAAATTAAAATTTTAATTTTTTAAATTAAAAAATAATAAATTTTACCATTTCCCTTGTTAGTAGTTTGTTTACTGCAATATTATTATAATACGATTACAAATCATATATCTACATTATTTTCAAGTTTGAGATTGATTTAACATGTATTACGTTGTAAAACAAAATTTAATTTTTTGAACTTCAAAATACTTTTTGGTATGCTATCCTATCATCATTTTTAACTTATTATTTCCAACTTACAACAAATCAACGTATACACAAAAAAATTGGCATCATTACTTTATTATCTTGAATAAAAATAAATTTATTTTTTACAATTTTAAAAATTTTAAACGCTGGTTATATTTCTTCAATAATAAGAAAACTGAAATTATAATGTGCTTGAACGATTTTCAGGTGGTTTGGAATCTTCACACATTGATCAGCGGACCGCTACGTGATGACAACGCATGTGTTGAATGGCTCGAAACGATATTTTAAACTGTAATTAAAATATTTAACAGGAAAGAAAAAACAGTTTTTAATAAATATCAGAGATGTCACTTAATAATTGGTTGAAAAAATCAATGTTATTATGTCTACACCAATGTCTTCACGTGAATTCCGCTGATTTTAAACCAGCGTTTAAAATTTTTAAAATTGTTAAAAGTAATTTTTTTTATTCAAGATAATAAAGTAATGATGCCAAATTTTTTGTGTATACGCTGATTTGTTGTAAGTTGGAAATAATAAGTTAAAAATGATGATAGGGTATCATACCAAACAGCTTAAAAAGTATTTTGAAGTTCAAAAAATTAGATTTTGTTTTACAACGTAATACATGTTAAATCAATCTCAAACTTGAAAATAATGTATATATATGATTTGTAATCGTATTATAATAATATTGCAGTAAACAAACTACTAACAAGGGAAATGGTAAAATTTATTATTTTTTAATTTAAAAAATTAAAATTTTAATTTTTTTAACATACTGAATAAATCAATTTATAAGTTTTCGTGTAAATGTTAATTGACAGATGGTCGATATTGTGAGATGATAAAAAGTATGGGTTATCAGATCGATTTTTTTAGGAAAAAATATTTTTAAGTTTAAAAGATTAAACATTTTCTCTGAAGCGTAATATATGTCGTATCGAGCTAAAACTTATATGTGGTGTAGATACATAATGTGCTATCATTGTGTCATAATTTTTAACTAATCCGAACACTTACTTGAAAAATATTCAAATTTTTACTTTTATGAAAAAAATTTAATTTTAATTTTAAACTTTACCTACACTATGCTGCAAAAAAATGAAAGATGTTTTTTAAATGTATAATAAAGGTCTTTCGTTTTTTATAATTTTTTTCTTGCCTAGTTGTGTCAGCCTTTCGACAATGTTGCCCTTTTTCGAGCTAGGTAAGCATGCTGAGTGGAAACTCCCGGACTTGAATAAAATACAGAGACCAAAGCGGAGACCATATTTTCCACATTTTTGATGGCAGAATGTATCTTAACGACCATAGCACTCAGGATGTCCTTGTCTGTCATCTTTGAAGGCGCGCCAGAATAAGTTGATTTAGGTTTATTGACTACAGCAGACCTGGAGAAGTTGTTTCGGTAATCTTTAAAGCATGCACATTTACGAGACTATGCAGGATGGCTCCCACCACAGTTTGAGCATAGAACGGGTAAAACGCACTTCTCCCCGGAACCAATACTTTTGCATGATGGGAGACTACAGACTCCACAGGTCTTTGATCTGCAGCAGTTTGAGGCCCAGTGTCCCCACTTATGGCATGTGTTACAGTGGGGTAGGTAAGATCCTCTGCACTCATAACTGTAAAACGTAAGTTGTACCCTAAAAAGGGATTATATGACGATTCAGCAAGGGTTTCGGCATGCTCGATAGGGGATGATCAGAAACCTACAGGAAGTGGAAATCCACTTTTCCCCATGACAGACCGGAAGTTTGAAATTTTGTAAATTTTATTCAGAACTTCGATATCATTCTCCTCTAGATTCGGAAGAAGATTGTTCACTTTGACAGCTGCTAGAATAGGTTTACAGTGAATTGAACCTTGGTGTTTCAGATTTGAATCGAAGAAGATCTCATAATCCTTCGCAATATCAGAGGTTGCGAAGGAAATTTTTATTTCCGATTCATAGAATTTGACAGAATTGAACAGGATTCGGTTGTTGGCACACTTAGCAATAAATGGTCTTAGAAAGACATTGAATAAATTGTGCCATTTATTGTGCCAATAAATACATTTCGATTGATTTCCATAGAATGCCTTTATAGCATTCGCACTGACCATTTCCCTTCGGATGGTATGGATTTGCGAAGATTCGTTTCAATATAACGAATTAAGGAAGACTTCCAAATACGAAGAACGTGTACGCAGAATCGAACGTGGATCATTCATTTCGTTAGTATTTTCAACAGTGGGAGGCTTTAGCGTTGATGCTGGAAGACTTATCAAGACGATTGCTACGGCGATGTCACAGAGAAACACTTCAACTTACTCAGACAATGTTACGAAGACATAGAAGAGGTTGTCCTTTGAACTTGCGCGTGCATCATCTGCTTGCATGCGCGCGGCACGGTCGACCAGTGGAAGGGCGACTTTTTCAACTTAAGAAAAACACTGACTAACTTAAAAAAAATATTAAAAAAATAAATTAATAATATTATTAATTAATATATTAATTTTTTTATTTTTTTTAAATACAAACATTTAAGAATACAGTCAAATAATAGTTATTAAGTCTTGTTCCATGCTGACTAACTGACTAAATTTTCGACGTACGAGCAGCACGTATAGACATCGAAGACATTTTTGCTAAAGCAAAACCGACTCTACTCCTTATATTTCGGATACAGGCGCTGTAATTATCGCAAGTTCTATCTGCTCGTATGTTTGCTATTTTCTTTAAAATCATCTGTGCTGTACTGCCAAGGGCACCGTTGGAGGCTAGAACAATAGGATAAAATGACGATCGTTCGAACCGTGCTATTCTTTCACCATATTTCGAGTTTATTCTAGCTTCGTGATAGTTAAAAGCATTGCTTGTCGTGCCAGATGAATAAGAAGGAGCAAGATGGCTGAAAACACAAATGTCAAATAATGACCGCTCCGTCTTATCCCCAAACAGACCGTAACACGCAACATCAACTCTAGAATTACGATCATTAATATTATTAATAATAATATTAATATTTTGTTAGTCTAATATTTTTGTTAGAATCATATTTGTGTTGTAGAGGTGGAAAGTTAGTGGAAAATAAGGGGGTCGTGAAGGAAGGATATTGAGATTGTACAGTGAGAGAGTTTGAGTGAAGAGTTTATGCAAATGAAGGATAAGATAAGATAACCAAGTCTACGTATTAATTTTAATAAAATATTGAGTCAGTAATAATATTAAAAACCATATTAATATTAGTTTTTTTTATTTTGTTTTTTTTAAACTGAAAAATTTGTTTTAGTAAAGCATACAATCAAGGTTACCCGCAAATGGGTCCAAAAATGTCGAGCAATAAACTGCTGAATTGGATACTGGATACAGCTACGAAGACGAGTCGGCTGGGTGTTTGAATGTACTACGCATGGGAGTACCTCGTGTTGACCGTGGACTCCGGAGACAGGCCGATATTGACCGAGCAATTTCGAAGCTTATTTTTCTTTTTAGTCTAATAGCTATATCACTGTAGCGTATGTGTCCTTGTTGAGCTAAAGCGGTCGCAATAGTCTTTACTAGCATACTAGCTTCTTTGCCGAAACCCCCTGATGTTGAAAAGACGAGCGGGATAAAGGAACTGTTTTCTATCCTTCGGATTCTTTCGAGGTACTTGGATTTTTTTCTTTTTTCGTTATAATCGAAAGCGTTGTCAGGACTGCGTATTGTGTTCGATTGAGCATGAGAAGAAAAGACATTGACGTCGAAGAACGTCCGCTCGAATCGAGATCCGTGTAAACCGGAGCAGACAATATCCAGACGGGCACATTGTTTGGTAGTAGTCGCTGTATTTTCAAAACGGGTGCTCTCGGGAACATTCGATAACTCCGGTTCAATCCCAACGTTGTGAGCAACTTGGCTTAGCGCTGATGCTATAGTGTCCCGAACCGCATTATGGCGAATAATCGGAAGACCACCATGTTTGCATGATAGTGCATGGGGAAGATTGATCTTCGAGCCACAGTAACAATTACACGTTTCAATCTCAGGCTCGATACTGCCATACCGTGCATTAAGTGCGTCGTGAAATTCGTTTGCTGACAAATAGAATTGTTCTTGTCGAAGTGGTAAAGCGCTTAGCAAAGAAGACGCACCGTGGTGTGCTGCATGTTTAATGGAATTCAGGGTGACTGGGGCTAGTTTGCTAATAATCTTTGAGGCGCGTTCTTGGTGTGAATTGAACCGGAATTGAGTGATTTCGCGGAGGATTGCATTTTGTTTTTCTCATAGGTTGTCGCCAGTCACCTCATCGACATATGAGGAAACCAACATTGTCGCTGATGCTTGTTCAAGTGTGGCAACGAAAGTTGGCGAGTTTATCCCGATACCTCAAAAATTTGATTAAAAAATTTGAAAAAAATTTGATTTCGATTTCAAACTTTACCTGCACTATGCTTCAAAAAATGAAAGATGTTTTTAAATGTCTAATAAAGGTCTTTCGTTTTTTATAATTTTTTTCTTGCCCAGTAGTGTCCGCCTTTCGGAAATGTTGCCCGAAAAAGAGGGGGCCTCGGCTCACGTCGTTCCCTCCATTAAGAACGAGAAGCTCCTGAAGAAGAAAGACGAGTCGGCTTCACAGGGAAATGAAGACAATGCCCGTAGGCAAGTGCTCGCCCAGGACTGAGTTGGTGGCGGGAAGGGCAACCTTTCCGCCCCTAGCTCTGTCTAGGGATGAGGCAATCCCACCCAGCTGACCTAATACAATGCGGAGTACTCGTGAGCCTTTTTCACACCAAGCGATTCTATTATGAAGACGACCCTGATGTGCGTCAGTTCTACCCTATTACGTGTGTGTGCCTCAAGGATCACCACTTTCTCCTATCTTATATCTTGCTGCCTCCATTGAACTCTTTAAAATATTTAAACGCGAACAACGTCTAGTGGTATATGCTGATGGTACCACATCCCTGTTTTCTGGACGCAGGTGTAAAGATGTAGTCGCGGACATCAGCCGCTTCTTTTTAAGATTAAAAGACCAGTTACCCAAGTCCAATCTTATTTTTAACTTCGCCAAATCGCAGGTGGTTGTCTTTCATGGCGCTCCTGCAACAAAGCTAAAGCTCAAGAGATTAGCACTCTCTGCCCTCTACTCCATTTTGACTAATCAACCACTTCCTGTCCTCACGAGTCGAGTAAAATACCTGGGGTTCACCGTTACGGTAAACTGGTCGGCGAAAGCAGACCTGGATAGACTTAAACGTATCCTGAAGAGAGCTAGATGGGCTCTGAAACGGGCCCAGCATCTGTCATTGAAAGAGAAAACTCAGGTGCGCCTCTGGGGCACTTGGGCTATCTTGGGATTAGTCTTCTTCTCTAGAGGACGTCCCCCCAGAGCAAAGGCTAAGGTTTCTCAAGCTCTTCGTCTTTCGATTACCCAGCATAGTCTGCGTCGATTGGACTCTTCGGGGTGAAAGACCCCGGGTGGTTCAGTCGAAGGGCGGCGTGATGGATTGGCTGTGGGGCTCAGATCCTACTGGACCTGAGGCCATGAAGATGATGGAAGAAGTAGACAAGTTTTTCCGGAAGACGATGATTTCTGATTTCTGACGTCTTTTTTCGATTTTTATTTTAATCATATTTAACCTATGTATTATTTTTGTTAAGAAAATCATTACGAAATAATCAAATGGATACACATCAATCAGCTAATAGCAATAGTATTTTCAAGCCTGAACGTTTGTCAATAATTCCCTCAATGATAGATTCGTTGAACTTTCTTTAATATTGAATATATCATCTTTCTTTAATATCGAATATCATCTCTGAACTTTCTTTAATATCGAATATAATATATTGTATTATAAATTGATTGTTCACTCATATTGGATTATTTATTAGTAAGGAGAGTGAAGAAAATATTTAAAAACGTACAATTGACGTCTTTGTTCTGTTGCGCCAAGCGAATTAAATTCGATCCGATCGTTAAAGAAGTGCAAGTTATAGAATCGAATCCATACTATGCATTTGTGCGGCATTACAACAGTCGTGAAAACACTATATCAGTTAGAGATCTAGCGAGAAGTCCGAATCAAAGCAATGATCCTTAAAGGGCCAAGATCGAAGTAAACTAGAATATGAGCATTCATATCTGGCAACGATAAGATGACATAGCTTAAAGATTCTGAAGATGAAGGTAGCGCAATTGTAAGGAATTGTAGAAACGATTCAGACAACAGTGACTATCCAAAATGATTCGACGGATACTTGTTTGCCTGTAGTTCTGATATGTTATACAAGAGTAACAAAGCAACCAACGAAGTACGATGACTTTGCTGTTGGCAACCTTGATCACACCACTAGTAAAGAGGATAACAATGCTTAAGAAGGTGGCGATGAGAAGGATAAGCGGCAATTTGAGCGTGTAATACCGTTTTAATACATTTGCATTGAATGAAAACAACAAGCCTTGTTTTTAAAACTGTTCATAATTTGAATATATAATTTAAAAATGAACTCGGACTTGAAAATCAAATGAAATTTTAGATTTTATTTTTTTAAACTATAGAATTAAATGTCCGCTTATCTCTCAGCTTCATGTTGTCAAGATGCAAAAGTTAATCAGATCAAAGGATGAGTTAGTTATTATATGTTGTCAAAGCTTTTGCCGCGCTCCGGCTTCGTCAGTGACTCATTGTGTATATTATCTATCAAAATTGTTTTATTAAACTGTTTCCATTGAATCTCGATAAGTTTTTATTATTTGTTTTATGTAATTTGTTTTGTTTAAAGTTGATTTGGTTTAAATTTAAATCTGAATTCGGATTAAAAAGCGGGAGAATGACAATATGAACAAATGACACCGGATTCCACAATCGGGATTGGTTAATACCTATTTTTCAGGTAATACGTAGCCTACCTGTTCTATTCAGTTGGATGAACATCATGATCTAAATTTAAAATGTGAAGAACTATAAAGACATTTTGTCATACTTCACTTTCTGACATCATTATAAATGCATAATCCAGCAGGGATTTGATGTGATTGTTCAACACATGAGTGTTGAACAATCATAGCTACTATATATCCAGAAACGAGTATCGGATGCGGTAAATCAGAACCTTACAACATAATCATTGGCATGTGTTGATCTATCAACAATTTTCGAGCTGAAAGAACAATGATCCCTAAGTATTTTGTTAATTTAATGTATATTTGACATAATGTAATTTGAAATAAACTAATTATATCGTTTATGGAATTAATCCAATTACATTATGATATTCAAATATCATCCATACATTTACACAAATTCTGTATTAAGCCAGTTTCGACAGTATGATGCAATGAAGTCATGTATGTCTTATTGCATGTAATTTCTTTATATTAATTTGTAAATCATTTTTTAATTTTCGCAGAGTTACAGTCATTAATTGGGGGGCAATTAAAATATATTCATCATATGTTACAATATATATGCCGATCTTCCCCTAAAATTGAAGCTGATATATACAGATTGGCCAAGTATGTCACTTAATGATATTGCCCTTGGATGATAGAAATGCTAATATTGATGATCTTGTTGTCCAAAATATATATTTTCATTAATTCAAGATTTTAGAAAGCTGTATTTGCTTGATCAAAAAATTATTACATTCTATAAATTAGTCCGGCCTTTAGGCCAGAACAAAATAAAAATATAGCCACTTATGTGCTCAAGCTTGCCCATTCCTGTTATAAAACATTTAAAATAAGCTCCTATGTTTATCATCGAAATTTTAATGCAATTCATTATGTCACTGCTTTAGTTCAATGGTTATTAAATTTACTTTGATAATGTACAACACGACAATCACTAAACATATCGTTTGATCAGCAAAACTGTTTAGCAGCAATGGATGAAAATCCAGATAAATAAAAATAAAAGATTTTCTTAATAATAAAACAAAACAGGATTACATGCATAAATGAAAAATGTCATATTAGAAAATTTTGATACTTACACAATTGCGTTGCCTTCTGTCTGAGCCATCCAGGATCTCTCACACACTTGAGGGTTCAGTCGAGGCGTACTATGGTAGGCAATCTCGAAACGAAGAGGTAACGAAACCTTAGTATTTGCTCTGGGGGACGTCTTCTAGAAAATAAGACTAATCCCGAGATTGCTGAGCTTTTTCACTTAATGACAGATGTTAAGACTGTTTCAGGCCCCATCTAGCTCTCTCCAGTACACTATTGAATTCATTCAAGTCTGATCCGGTCGATCATTTAACCGTAATGGTACACCCCATGTATTTTAATCGATGTAAAAATGTAGGGAGTGGTTGATTATTCAATATGTAAGAGAGAGCTGAAATTGCTAATCTCTTTAGGTTTTTGTATCAGGGGCACCATTAAAAATAACCACCTGCGATTTAGATAAATTGAGAATAAGATTGGACGTGACTTACCGATCTTTTAATCTTAAAAGGAAGCGGATGATTCCGATACTACATATATACACCTGCATCCTGATAACAAGGCTGTGGTATCATCAGCTCATACTAATAGTTGCTAATCGCGTTTAAATGTTTTAAAGAGTAAGATAGAAGCAATATATAAGGTAGTAAAAAGTGGGGAACCTTGAGGCACTTGTAATAGGGTAGAACTGACGAGCATATGTGTCGTCTTCATAAATAAACGCTTGGTGCACAGCAGTACCTCCACTTTGTTAACAATTCTCGCAGGCAACCCGAGACACCTAAAAGAAGATATAACAAAGATAATGGAAAATGCGGTCAAATGCAGCAGGAAAATCAAGGAAAATAGCCACAACGACCTGATACTTTTGTCCTGACAGAACCGGTGCACCTCACCAACTGCTGAATGGACGAGCGACCTTTGACAAACCCATGGAAACTTGGTGTGATTAAGTTAGGCCTATTTAAATGGTCGCGGATTGTACGCGCTAGCACTTTTTCGTAGATGGAAATGATGGAGTTTTGTATCGAAATAGCGCGCAGATCTTTAGGGTATGATACAGCTTTTTTCTTTGCTAAAAATATTCTGTGGCTAATATTAATGCCGGCCACATCGGATGGTGAGGCTAACAGCATAGTGATGACGAGTTATCTTTTTTGATCAACTGTCAAAAGCTGAAAAATTCTAGAAGAGTGTGGCACATGGAATCTGGAGGTGCCCGGAAGTGAATCCCAGAGTATATCGGTAACCGATAAAACTCTGCTCCTGAAGTTTCTCCTAGGCGGGACTGTTGGGTATATTGAGTTGCCCCATAATTATGTAGGGTTAGTGACTCCTACAAAATTTTGCCAAGACCTATGCTGTCAATCCAACCTGGTGCCCTCTCCTTCCAGCAGACGAATTTCTCCTTCTTGAATATCTTCCAGAAGGAAGACTGAAATGGATTAAGACGAGCAATAATCGCCCTATCTCTACTAAGCTGGAACCTATATCTAGTGCTCCAATATTATTTCTAGATAGCCTGCTTGAGAGAAAGATAAATATTAAGAGGATTTAGCATTTTATCTAGGACCTTAAGTTTCGTTAGAGTAAGATTAAATAAACGACATTTATAGGTGGTCGAAAGTATTGCGTAACTTGCAAAGATAGATAGGAGTTAAATAGGGTCATACATGCATTTCCTACGACTGGGAAGAGTCGGATGGCTGACTGGAAGAAGGATATTCTGATTGGATCAAAGTAAAACCTCCTCCTCAGCAGCGTGTCTTCCTCTAGCCGATAGCGAAGTAACTCATGTGAGGTGGACAGTTATTGGCGTAACTGCGCAATACAAGTAGGCTTTAGCAGACACTTCTCATGTAGTAGTATGTCGAAGAGTGAATTTGGTTTTGTACAATGAAAGATGGGGCTGGTGGGTTATGTATAAGATACACGTTCCTAGATCTGTAAAACGCTGCATTAATTCAACGACCAGTTTGTCGCTAAATTCATCATGTAACATGTCATAGTCGATACCCAATATACGATCCATAATGTCACTGTTTTTGGGGATCTCTCCCTGCCGACTATATATATTGACTCTTCTGATGCGTTTACTGATCTTCAAGATTGTTATCGCTAAATAAGACATGGCTGAACAAGAGTAGTTTAATAGCAGGGATGATCATTAGTGGCATTTAACTAAGAATAAAGGACCTTGAGAAGAAGATGAGTGTGGTGAGGTTATGTACGGAGTAAAATGGGATAATATGTGCTTAGGACGAAACAGAGTAATGTCCTGGGGAGACCGGATTGATCTAGTTTTATGAAGGACTATGACATCTGCATCTCGACCAGATAAAATGCTAAGGACAACCGCCCCCACCCCCGAATTCCACTGAAGGACGTTCAGTGAAACAAAATCCAGATATAGAAATCAGCATCGACTTATATGTTATGTTGATCCAGAAAGAAATATGGCGTACGGTTAGTAACGTACTATAACAGATTAACGCGTATAACGTTCCTTTCCAAGGGTACATTAGGCGCGAACGTTTAAGCTGCATATATGAAATTTCTTGTGAAATAAAGTACACGTGGATTAAATTATTTCTAACGTGAGTAACCATTTTCTCAGTTATCTGATCTAACTAATGCAAAATAATAATTTAAACAAGCCATGCTAAATTTGAAACCTGATAATGATTCGGATGTGCCCGAATCATTATTGAATTCATTTTATTTAATAAAATGAATTCACTTAATAATGCAAGCAGTTTTTAAGAAATAATTAAATTAAAAGCACAAAGTAGACAATTAATTTATTGCAGTAAATATTTGTTAATTGAAACATTTTCGTCTACTAGTTTAGCAGGCTGCTTCAAGTATTGATTGAGGTCTAAAAACAGAGAGAATATCTTAAAGAGAAATAATTAAAAAGGCATTGTTCTTGCAAAGTATTTACAAAATTATATTCTTCTAATAAATGAATTATTTTAACGAAATTATGCGCTTCTGAATTAACAATTAAAGAACAGATCTATAAAATACTAAAAGCCTACCAACATGATAAATACTGATTGAGAAGTATTATATTTAGAAGTTAGGTTTCTAGTTACAGAATATAAAACCTTTAAATGTTCTACTCTTAATTAAAAAAAGTTTACTTTTTTAAATCTGAATTAAATTTCTTTTTTAAATAAAAAGAAATGTTTATAAATTATATATCGTAAATTTTATATAATATTGATTGATTCTTTATTAAATAAAAGTGAACATGGTATAAAATACAAATAAGCAACTATTTCTGCTTAATTTGTGTACAACTTCTTTAAATTTGATAAAAAATAACAAATATATATAATAATAAGGATCATTTGCAGCTGTGAAAAGGAAGGATAAACACCATTCAAGAAAAATTGTTTTACTGATGCAATATATACAACCTATAACTGAGTGGGATAGGCTCTTAATGCCGAAATGCGCCTTTGCAGGTAAAGTCGGCTACTGCATTTTCTGACGACATCATCAATATAAAGAGGCCAAGACAGGTTGGCGGTAAAATTAACGCCTAGTATTCGAAGACTATTATTATTAAATTATATATAGTAAATTTTATATTATATTTTGTAATAATATTATTTATTGTAAATTTAATAATGTTTTGTTCATTTATACTTTTATATTATAATAAATAGAACAAATTAATCGAACGTTCTTGAAAATAAGCAGGAAAATAGGTTTTATCATTATTTTTTATGACCCAATATAGAGGCGTGGCTAATTACATGCTAATAATGTATTTCCTCTGATAAAATTTGATTATTTAGTGTATCTAATACAAAGAATATTATTTATCTATCTAAAAAATATTTTCGCTTAATAGTTTAAATAAAAATTGAAATTTAAATTGAAAATAAGCAGACAAATAATGTCGTATCAAGAATACATAGTTTCAGTATTTTTGACAAAGGCTATATTACTGGGAAACGAAGTCTACATGTCAGGTTTAATAGTAGACAATAATAGACAAATAATAATAGACAAAATGGTAATAACAGACAAAATAAAAAGTCAGGTTTCTAGTTACAGAATAGAAAACCTTCAGATTAAAAGTTTACTTTTTATCCCTTTTTCTGGTCGCATTTAAGTAAAAAATTTGGAATATTTTAGATTGTAAGGTTACTTGTGATTCTTCCGTTGCATCATGAATATATGGAAAAT
>WNNJ02002075.1:0-108203 GCA_012934845.2 Pomphorhynchus laevis
TACACAATTGATAAAGGCCGCTTGGCCGAAACGTCTTGAATCTCATTTTGTGCAATTTTCCTGTTTTTATTATTTCTGAAGAAAATATATGGCCGAATCACATTGTGATCCAGGATCGCGATCGCTACGGTATTTACCATATATATATATATATATATATATATATATATATATATATATATATATATATATATATATATATATATATATCATTGTAAATTGTGGTTGAACCGCGCTCTGGGGTCATTCGAAGACTCACCAAATATTTTCAATGAAAGTGTTAAACCAGAATTCAAAGCAAGAAAAACAGTTTTTTGCAAACGTTTCGGTCCCTTACTGGACCTTCCTCAGTGCTGTTGTACAATTCAACAGCACTGAGGAAGGTCCAGTAAGGGACCGAAACGTTTGCAAAAAACTGTTTTTCTTGCTTTGAATTCTGGTTTAACACTTTCATTGAATATATATATATATATATATATATATATATATATATATATATATATATATATATATATCAACTTTTTAGTTTCAATCGTGCAAAAGGCATTGTTCTTGGACGATCACGCTACAGAAATTATGTTACATAAATGATATAAATTAGTCTTTTCGATTGTTGTTAATAAAAATCAAATCGTTTTACGAATTTTACGTTAATCCTTCAAAATGTACTTTGTTGGTACAGCCGTGGAACAAGTGATAAAAGTGAAATGTTTAGTAAATCTGTCATATAAGCATTATAATATTTATTGAGTATATATTTAAGAACAAAATAAAGATGGATTAACGATTTAAATATTAAATCAGAATTTACTGAGACGATTCTAATGGGGCATACTTACTATTGAATAAATAAATCGAAACAATTTCAAATGGACTTTTTTGTTAAGAACATATAGAATAGATTCGAAGTGTTTTGAACATTTAAACACAATGATATACCACATGGTATTGCATAAATCCTGGGAATGGAGAATGTTTATGAAGAAATGATGCAATTGATTGAAATTCAATTGAGATACGGATGTTTTGATATGGTAAGCCCATGCAGAGTAGGTATAATAAAATTTTATAATTTATTAAAAGTTTGCGAACATCTCAAAGGAGGATCTAATATCGAGGTGATTATGCGTTGCATTCAGATGAATGCGTTGGACCAGATAAGATCAACGAAAGTAGCAATACACTCAGTAGCAGAGATAAATTAATAAACAAGTCGGAAAGAGACATAAAATCGATTGTTGTTGATGCCAGCATTATGTGCCTCGGCCTGTCTTGGCTCAGCATATACATTCGCAAATACTTCATTTTCTAAAAAGTTTCGAGATGTCATATCTGTTCGATATAAATGGGAACCGCCAAATTAAATGACGAAATACACTTGTTGTGTCAACTTTAACGTTACATATAAACTATCATGTCAGGCTGATGGTTTAACACTTTTATTCGTCATAACGTTTTACGCGATGAAATTAGCCAGTATTTAAAAACCGTATGTCACTACTGAGTCAGAACTCTAACCAATTCGTGATAATATAGTATTTGATGTTTATACGACGACAAGAGATAAAGATTCAAGGTATGATGGTGCATGTAAAGGGTGTTTTCGCAAGTGAATAAGCAGTCCTTATTGGACATATGTGTATTCAGCAGGCTAGCACCGTCATATTCATGAATCGTATAGCACTTATATTTAAATATCCTGAAGAGCAAAAAAGCAAAATATAATTTATTTTTTTTATTCAAATAAATGCCAAAGCCAAAAGGCTTTTCATACAGAGTCCAAAAAAGAAAAAAAAGTCAATCAACGGAGCTAAATAGGATAGTTCAGCAAAGCTGCTGAATGGCGGCATTGTTCACGTATCCATTTGCAGCATTGTGATTAAAACGTGCTGAAGCTGGGAGCAGCAACGACTTCCTCGGGCAGTGAATTCCACATGTTGATTCCCCTCGTCGACAATTTGAATATTTTCGGTAATCCGACAAATCGATATTTATAACAAACTGAAATCTGTACCCGCAACCTACCAACCCGACTAGTGATTACGTCAGTGGGATACCCTCCCCCGTACCTTTAAACATGTGCATGTGCCAAAGACAAAGCATTTCTAAAGCTATGAATCTTTCACGTACCGACAACATTTCAATATGACTAAGACGTACATTATATTCACTACCACCAAAGCAGACACAGAGCCTCGAACCCCGGCTAAGAATATACTCAAGATCTAATAGTTCTTGCTTGATAACAGGAGCACAAGCCTGAATGCAATATTCCCAGTGCGGCTGGACGAGGGAGATGAATAACCTTTTGAACATTTGACAGTTTAACCTGAGGAATGCGCTTTCTATGACTTCATTCAACACCTTATTAACTCTAAGTAGACAAACAAAACACCGATTGCAATCAGAACATGCTTCCAACTAAAGGGCCCTGTTGAATACTGATAGTCGCATAGAGAGTAGGTAGTGATCACTTTTGCCGATTGGTGCGCCATAACTAACAAATGAGACGTATCTCAAACTCTAAGTAAAGCCCAAATTGAGTATGGAAGGCGTCCTTGTAACACAAGTAGGTTTCTTTTAATATGTTAAACCAATCATATTCCGAGTAACAGAAAGTCACTAAATACTTTCCCAATTCCATAATGTGGCCTAAAAGCTACTTTTCCAGTCTATGTGAGTCATCAGAAAGAATAATTTTCATCCTGGTGGTTTTTTCAACGACAGTGAGAATTGGACTTGATGCTGACAGTGTACATAATCAATTGGCTCTCAAAATTTAGGAATCCAGACATGGTAACTGCTCAGACTGCATTTATTCACTTCGCTGTTGGTAGCAAACTCAACATCAATGGCCTTGATAATACGATTTATTTTGATGGCAAATGAAGGAAATATGACTTAAACCGTTAATGTATCCTAACAAATAATTATTTTCATTATAGCTATTATATGTTTTATTCTTGTAAATAAATTATTTCTTCATTTAAATATAAAAAATTATTTAATCATTATTATATTGTCTAGTGATGTATTCGAAGGGTAACATTTTAATTGTAGCGTGTATCCAACGAGAAAATAGGAGATAAAATTAATTCTTTATTTACCAAATTTTCGATTATTGGAAGTATTTTTAAAAGTTCTATAAAATTCATAAAATAAAGAAATGTTTTCTCTCTTCTCGATGGATACACGCCACAATAAAAAGTGCATAACTTAAATAATATATAAGTAATATATATATATTCATATATTAATAAATGCTTATATTAATATATGAATTTACATTATGATATTAATATATATTAATTTATTCACGAGAAATAATAAGTTAAGGTAGCGTCTTAAAAAGATCAGAGATATAAAAGGGAAATTTTTTATTACCTCGAAGAATATCTAAACAAATTAAACCAAGTTTATCGACGTTTGGGTGAAACAGGCGGGTAACAAAGCGGATTTTTGGCGGTGCCATCGGATATTCCTCTGGCAAGAATAGTTCCATTCGAAATTTACCGCCTTCGTAAGGTGATCCAATAGGGCCATCGATTGTTACATGAAAATATCTTAAATTATCCTCATCTGGCCTTGCAATTATACCCTCAACTGGATCATCTATTAAGCGCTGTGTTTCCTATAAAAAACAACGTACATACTGTGAACAAATTTAATCTTGCTGAATTTTTTTCGACTTACTTTGATAATTCGACGAGGCAGCGGCTTCATTGTTGACTTATGGAGTCAATGCGATTTGGATAAAATGAGAAACAGTAAATATACGATAATTGACCAATCTATATTAAACTATCTAAAATTGTAACGAATTAATAACAATTAATTTAATAAAATTATGATTATAAAATAAGCAATTTAATATTTATTTGCCACACCATTTTTACTTTTCGAGTTGAAAATTAATCATTTAACAGTTTAATATTTTTCTTTTAATTCATCAAATTTACAATTTTGTTCTCTCTCTATATTGAAATGGTAAAATTAGTGCAATTTAAACTTTTAAATAATAGATAAGTTGGATAATTAACATTTATGTTTAAACAATAATTTGCTTATTTAAATATTTAGTTATTTAATATTATTTAATATTTATCCAAACAATTATTCGCTTCTTTAAATAATTTGCTTATTTAATTACCTGAATCAATAATTTCTAATCTTAATTCAAAACGTTTAATCGAAACTTAGGAATTAAAGTTTAATTGATGGATATAATTGGTGTTCACTAAAACTTTTAGAATGTAAAGGAGGAAAACGGTGGATTTTTAGAATCCGCTAAAATCTTGAAAGAATCAAATAAATAAATTAATCAAAGATAAAACATTAAAAGAATAAATGTGTCTTGCAAAATCAATCACCAACTTTGAATATTCATCTCTACTTTAGAGTTATACTTTTATAAATTTTGAATTTAAATTTTAAGTCGTAATTTTAATCAACTTATTTTTTAAATTGGTAAGAACATTAACTAATTATTATAAATTAGCTAATAATTAACTAAATTATAGTTATTTATTATCATGTCAATAGTATCAAATCGTTATTAGTTTAATTATTTTATCTAATCAATATATGATTGCACATTAATTACGATATAATAATTATTAATTTATATAATCATATAAATTAATATAAAATTAGAGTTATAAATTCTTCCCGATTATATGGACCTTTTAGTCCATATAATGCGATCTATGATAGACACTTGTATTATCAGCCACTCGGCGTTGGCGCCGTCTTACTGACTTAATATGTCCAATCGCTACGATTATTATGAGAAACGAAAAACAGTCAAGTTTTAGATCAAGTATGTGTTCAATTAAAAACTATTAAGTCAAAAGCTCAATACTTTCTAAACTAAAAAATATTACTGTAACGTGTGCATGAAAACTAAAAAAGATTTTTTTTACATGGCAAATGCGTGCCAGCGCACGCTTACATGACCACAACAAAACAAAAATGTAAATCATGTGTCGAGAAGGTGGATACAGCGGCGGTATTTGAATGTAATAAAGAAGCGAGCGCGGCGGACGTCGAGTCGGAGATGATTCCAGGCGAGTGGGGAGGCGACGAGAAAGGGTCGGAGACCGTAGTTGTTAGAGTAATTGGGAACGTGGAGTAAGAGGAAATTACGGGAACGTAGTGATATAGAGTTGGGGTGAGTGTCGTCTAAGAAATGGGAACGTGGATAAGAGGGAATTACGGGAACGCAGTGATAGAGAGAGGTGAAGTAAGTGTCGTTTAAGAAAGGGAGGTTGATGAACGATGGGGAGTCGACAGCGATGAAACGAAAAGTTACGATAAAAATGCGGAGTTGTATGCAGATGTAGATGGTGGGCCAGGAGAGTTGAGCAAGATATATGGATGTGTGGTCAAAGCGACGGAGACGTAGGAGCACTCGAACGGCGGAGTTGATGATTCGTTGTAGGGTAGGATGATAGATTTTGGAGAATTGCCGAAAAGGCTGAGGCAGTAATCGATTTTATGAAAAAGAAGCGATGAAATAAGAGACATACAAGAACGGAAGTCGATAAGGGGCGGATACGGCGGATGTTACGGAGAATGAGGTTAAACGAGCGGACCTTGTCACGGGCGACGGGTTTAAAGGAAATATCATCATTGAAATGGAATCTTAAGAAATTGAGATTGTGTACTATGGGAATGATCTATGAGGCAAAAGATACAGGGTAGGAGATATGTTACGTTGATGGAAGAAAATCCACATTATTTTGGACTTGTCTTGGTTTAGAACGAGACGAAGATTGGAGAGACGTTTGTAGATAGAAGAAATACAGTTGGAGGCGGAAATTGTGATATCGTGTATGTGATGGGCGGGCGCATGACCATATATGAGGATGTCATCGGCGTGATTAATTAATTTAATAAAATTAATTTTCTCGGTGTATATGCAAATGCACAACAACTGAAAATATTTGAATGTTTATCATTTAACAAACTGGTTAGAAAATAAACCCGTTTTTAGGTAATCCTTATTTATAATTTTTTAAAAACAATTTATCATCATTACAATTACATCACAATTTTTGATAGTTGATAAAAATCCTTTTAATGATTTTACATTATTTTAAAATCCTTTTCGGAATTAAAGCGGTATAATGAAATGTATTATTTTTATTTATTATTCATTTATATTTTTATTATAAAAATATTTACTCATTTTATTATAATTATAATAACATTAGAAATATTTAATTTTGGTAAAACCAGTGATACTATAAAACTAAATGTCATTTTTATATGATTATAAAAATAATATATTATTTTATATCTAAAATATAATATTATTTATATTAATTATAAAATATTTTATACTATAAAATATTTTACCATCATGTTGTTTAAACCTTATAAAATTAATTTATGATAAATAAATTTTATATTGATTTCTTCTTTTGCCGTTAATCCCGTATGGAAGCAGGGTCGATTCTCATTGTACGCGTCCTTCATTTCGCACGATTGTGGGCCTGAACCGGGTGCAATCAAGCAGCTTGTAAAATCCTTGTGTAGTGTGCCCAGCCATCGCTACTTTGGTCGTCCTTTCGGACGTTTGCCATATACTTGGATGCTCAGGCGTGCTTTCTCCTTCGAGTTTTCAATTGAACGCAAAGTGTGACCGAACCCTCGAAGACGGTATTCGCGAATTTTTTCTTTAATTGACGAAACACCGCACTGTTGTCGGATCTAGTCGTTGCGCGCATAGTCGAGGCGAGTTACACCACTCGTCCATCTCAACATCTTAGTTTCCATGACATTGATGCGCTTTTCGGCGCTCTTCGTAATTGGCTAGCAATTGGCACCATATAAGGCCACAGAAAATATCACTTTTCGATATATTTTGGATTTGATACGAATCTACATACGTCGATCGCTCAGAACACTAGTTGTCACACGCCACTTGATCCATGCAACATTAATTCATATGCAAATGGTTCCCTTAAGCTGTAAGGAAACCGTCAGCCGAGAGTATCAATCCTAGGTATTTAAAGTTTTAGGTTTGAATCAGGTTTGTTCCATCTATACTTATTGTGATAGTTTCATTCAAATCAGTCGTCAGATACTCAGTCTTTCGGGGATTCAAACGCAAGCCATGCTGTGCTAAATGGTTATTCCATAACTGGACTTGATTCACGAGAGCCGTCTTGTCTTTTGATTCAAAGAAAACATCATCCGCGTAAAGTATGGTATATAGTGCCTGACGCTGTATTTCATTAGTTATTGAATCCATGATGAGGATAAGGTATCAATTAATATATCAATATAATTAGTATTATTTTTTATAAAAGATACATAACCACAAAGTATCCAGCGTTACAACCATGACACCTGGCAAATGAACTCTTCTAGAACTCTTCTAGTATTAATGGTTTTAATAATGACATATCCAGGATGCAACAGCCATAAATGTCAAAAGCTGTTTCTTTCAATCAAAATATTGATGAGAAGAGTTCGAAAATTTCAAATATTAGTAATTTTTCAATTTCCTCATTGTATCATTATAATATTTAATATAGCATCCATCATTACCGTGTATAATGTGTACTCGAACGGCGGAGTTGATGATTCGTTGTAGGGGTAAGATGATAGATTTCGGAGAATTGGCGAAAAGGCTGAGGCAGTAAACGATTGTAGAAAAAATAAGCGATGAAATAAGAGCCATACAAGAAGGGAAGTCGATAAGAGGGCGGATACGGCGGATGTCACTGAGAATTAAGTTAGACGAGCTGACCTTGTCGCGGACGAAGGGTTTAAGGAAAAGTTGATCATCGAAATGGAATCTTAAGAAATTGAGATTGCAGTCTATGGGGATGATTGATGAGACAAAAGATAAAGGGGGAGGAGATATGTTAGGTTGACGGGGATAATCCATATTTTTAGGAGTTGTCTGGGTTGAGAACATTATGAAGATGGTAGTGGCGTTTGTAGACAGTAGAAATACAGTTGAAGACAGAAAGAAGACAGAAATATAAATTATATCTTAAATCTAAATCGTTGGATATTTTAAATTTGCTTCCAATCGATTAACCATTCAAATGATGCTGCACCGTTATCGGTATGATGTTATGTCAATATGTTGATAGCTTGCTCTAGGTGTTAAACGACAGGTATGAACAACAAGCCATGGTGACTATATGCTGTATTAAAATTACAACAGTTTAAAGTTCTAATGAATTCATCTAATTTCACTCAATTGAATAAAGAACAATACAATTAACGACATCGCTTATTATTACTAGTAAGCGTTATTTTTAAATTGTCAAATGTTCGTACAGTCGAAATATCCAAAATCAAATATCGTGCTATACTCTCAAATATAACGCTATACTTTTTCGCTATAATTATCACTGGAATGGAACGAGATTCAATAATCATTCCCATCATCGTACAAGCACTCCACTTTTGATACCGGCAACGATCCAGCATTATTTAAATGATAAATCGATTAGAAGCAAATTTAATGTATCCAATGATTTAGATATAAGATATAATTTGCGGTTTTTCTACATTTCTGAGTAAATGATTAACATATAAGTCACATTCAATGACTTTGAGTCCCGTTATATGATGTAATGTGACATGTTATACTCCTTTATTATCATTAAATAACCAATCCTATCTTCTTCCACTACAACGCATCGTCAACGCAGCCGTGCGAATTCTTATCAGTCTTCGTCGATTTGATCATACATCCCACCATCTTATCTCGATTTGCCTACCATTTATTGTCGTGTTCAAATTCGTCTTATTATTGCTTTCCACCTTGTAACTTTTCATATACCTTCCTTTCTCAACGTTCATTTTCTCGACAATTCTCATCCTGTTTACTGTTCCTTGCGTTCACGTAATTTCCTTCTTTTGCATATCCCAAACTACTCTACCTCTTTTGGCTTCCGATCCTTCCTTGTGGCTGCTCCTCTCTCGTAGAATCATCTACCAATTTATATTCGCCAATCGACCTCAATGCCGTGATCCAAACGCCAAATCCGATCCATTTAAACAATTTAACTAATTTATCTGTATGACTTTTTTTGTTTTTGTTTTGTTAGTTAGTGGACTTGTAAGCGTGCAGCTGGCACGCATTTGCCACGTTAAATAAATAAATTGTTATTACATTATTTCATCTTTCTGAATATGACGATCTAAATCATGTGTTTGGAAATACCGTAAGTAGATGCTAATTATTAATAATATTTTTTTATATTTTCGCTGTGTCCGTGGTGCGCGATCAGTTATCCATTGCCTTTGTGATTGACAATGAGAAAGATTGACGGGTTTATTTGCGGCAACCCCTTATATTAGTACTGGTTGTTTAGTATTATAAAAAAATTATTATAGGTCAGCCATAAGGCTGTTTTGACCGCTTAAAAGCAAATTAATACAATAGTAAAATCATTCATTATAGATACATCAGAACAATGGATACTTCAGCAACCACCACTCGTGATCATTGCGAATCCAGCTCTTTATATTAGATTTAAATTCGTTGATTGTATGCACCGCAACGACATCAGTTGGAAAATGATTACAATCATTCACCGCTCGATGGGTGGTCAGAAATGACTTGGTTATTTTCCGTGGATATGTACTATTTTCATTACGATGAATTTCATTCCGACGATGACGCTAAAGATTATGACGAAGATTATAACGCAGAAACATATATTCTGTTTTACCAAGACGGGGAAGCAGATGATCATCTATTAGACATCTCATGTAATAAGATTGAAGAGCAAAACAGCTCCAATGACAACCAAAATTCCTCAGAAATCAAGCAAGCATCATCACCACCTTCAGATGCGCAACCATCATGTATCATTACAAGTGATAACGTAGTAATACACGGTCATTGTGACTAATAATGAGTCACCATTAACAATAGAAGATAATGAAAATTCCCTGCTTATGTACTACTAGTTCTTTCGATTGCCCTCTACATCCCACACGTTCATTGAGTTTAACTCTATTTGCTAGAAATTTTCATCTCATTAATTAGTCGATACAAGGCTAGAAGGTCAAAATAAGGAACATTTCACACACTGTCGGTGTATTCAAACTTTTTAATCGTGTTTCATAGGGAAGATATCGTACATGCGGACATAATTTCGTAAACCATCGAAGTGTGCGCTCTAATTGATCAAGTTCTGTTTTCGACAAAAACAATTTTCGACAATATAGGTCATTCTTTTTGCTGCGTTGCAAATCTTATCAGTGTTTGCGCGTGTTTTCAGGTTGTTTAAAACAATCACACCAAGATCCTTAATAGACTGCATGGTAACAACAAACTAGTTGAAGAAAATATTCTTGACTTACATTGCTTGACCTAATATCATGTGTACACTTTTTTATATTCAATACGATTTCAATGTTCAAGGACCATTAATAAACAATGTTTAAGATATTTTGAAAGTAATTTCGATCCTTGTCAGTTTTTTGCCCTATAGCTATATTACCCTATAGTAATTTGAATAATCTCTTTCACCATTTTTATAATCGCGTTTTTGATTATATTTGGTATTACCATCGTTTTTCTAGGCAGCAGGTAACTTCAAAATGAGCAAACTTAGCTCAAATATTAAAGCTAATGGCTCAGCCTTGTAGTTTTTACAAGAGTTATTGGTGATATTTCCAAAATTTGCTATCATCCACCAGTAGGCAACGATGATCACTGTTTACTGTCATGGTGTGTACCTTGCCACGACGATCTACCTTCACCATTCACTCAGATCATGAAAATAAATTGGGCTAAAGTTGACATTAAGCAACTTCAAATGCCATTTTCTATCGAAATTAACACGTATAACTCTTCTCTCCCAGAAATTTATGAACACTTGTCAGTCCGCTTATTGCGAACGTCCAATGTTTTCGCTCAATTGCAGCGACCTAAATCGGGTAGCTCGCACCCTCCTTGGTTCGACTATCAGGTCTTACCAGCCCTGAAAGTTCGAAACAGATTATGGCTTAGGTCGAGAGCATATCCTTCTTTTCGTATTGAGTACACTTCTTCTCGGAATCTTTGTAACAGGCTAAAAATTAAAAAAAACAATCATTCGAGAACAACATCGCGATGTGTATTTCTCATAATCCGAAAATACAATTGTCTTACGTTCGTAGGTCCCAAAGCGTTCATACGGGAATTAATACTATTCACTCGTCAGATGGAATTCTGACAGGGAAACCCCAGATTGATGATCATCTTGCAAAGATCTCAGTTCCATGTAACAACCCTTTTACGTGCATCGCGAGGTTATACCTTGATCAGATAGCCCAATGACATTGAACATCATATATCTACTAACCATAGAGTCAAGGCTCAAATTTAAATATCGAATGCACAGAAATCGCCCGAGATTAGTCCACTTAGCCATTGGGTACATTTTGTTAACCTACGACGGGAACATAACGATTGTTCTGTCTTCGATTAGCAAGTTCAGACGCTGTAGTTCAAGCAAATGGCAATAAATTTTGGAACAATTTACGTCTTGATATCGCAATGGGTAATTATTATTCAAATTACATGGAGCACAGCTCCAAAAAACGTCACAAATTACACAAAAATAAAAAAAATATAATTAGGGAATCTCCAGAGTCATTAAAAATGTCATGAACGTACGTCTGTTAGCTACTTCACCACTACTGCAGGTAAGATATTCCAAGCAGGAACGACACCCTAGAAAAAATTTTATGACGTGTTTTATCTACATTGTCGATGTCGTAACATGAACGCAGATACTCAGATCCATGTAATCTTAAATTAGTGCACATACGGAAAATGCATTTCATTAAATCTTTCGGATTATGCGTAGCACGCCAAATTACATTGAGGTTGTTTAGTATTCTGCGTGAAGATAATGAGCGCATATTAAGACGACTTAACCGCTCCTTGTATGTTACATTATAGAGACCCGAAACCTATTTAGACGATCGTCGTAATACTCATCCAATTTGCAGCTCTTCAGATTTACTGATGGGATAAGAAACTGGTGAATATTAATTCAAAACAGATGGAAACAGATTGAATAAGATGGTAACTCTTAGTAGGGAAACATTGGAATGATATTTTCATTTGAATACCAGTGAGCACATCTCCGATATGTCACAAATCACAAAAAAGTAAAATAAAATTTGTAATTAGTGAATTTCCAGTCTTCAAAGACTTTATACGTCTATTAGCTAGTTTCACAATTTCAACCTGTAAGCTATTCCAAGCAGGAAAGATATTCACGGCAAAAATTTCACGACGTATTTTTACACCACTTTCGATGTCGTTGCATAAACGATGACCACTAAATGTTTAATACAATGATTACATTGATGTCGTTTAGTAATAATATCATTTCTCAACCTTCCTTTTCTCGACAATTCTCGTCCTGTAATTCCCTTTTCCCTTTTTTACATGTCCCTAACTACTCTACCTATTTTGGCTTCTGCTCCTTCCTTATGGCTGCTCTTTTTTCGATGAGCAGCCACTAATTCCCTTTTGTACATGTAATTACATGTAATTACGTTCCCGTAATTCCCTATTTTACATGTCCCTAACTACTCTACCTATTTTGGCTTCTGCTCCTTCCTTGTGGCTGCTCTTCTCTCGATAAATCATCTGCCCATTCATATACGCTAATCAACCTCAACGTCGTAGTTCAAACGCCAAATCCGATCATTTAAACAATTTAAGAAATTTATCTGTATGACGTTCACTGTGTTTTTTAGTTAGTGGACTTGTAAGCGTGCAGTTGGCACGCCTTTGCCACTTTAAATAAATTATTAATTGTTATTCAAGTTTAAACATTCTTGATAACTAACTACTTACAATCTAAAACGCACAAATGTGAAAAATAAGTCAACAAGTTGAACGTGAATTTAAAACTAAGTGCATCAAAAGCAGCATGACACAGCCAACAAGAGAAGACGAAAATCATATTAAACGTGTAGAAATTGTCGAGGACGGAGGCAAGTGTCCGCGATGCGGGAAATTATCGACCCTTACCATTAACGGCAGAATTCAAATCCATGGACCAACCCGTTTACGCTGCCCCGGATCTGGTCTTTTGCCCACTCAACGCACAGCAACAGTTTCAAATATATGTCGTGACGAAGCAAATGACATGATAACCGAGAAGGACTTGTGGAGCGTCAGCGGGAAGGATGGATCAAAATATCGAACATTCGATCAACGGTATCGAATGCAAAGGCCATACGAGCAAGACACACACCCCATTATCCCAGCTATCCTTAATACCGACATAGTTACAGCACAATGCCCCGTAAATAATTTGGAATGTTCTGTCACATTTATAACGAAATATTTTTTCGAGGGATTTCGTACGATTCGACGAATTCCTAAGGGAGCACGACCGACTGTGGCGCTAAAACGAGGGTCATTACTACGGGCAGGATCCGAGTCATCGTCTGATCTGATTTGTTACTTTTCCCTCGGTAGTGTCTACGTGTACCAGCGGCACATCATACAGGGCAATCTAAGCAGTTTAGTCAAAATGGCTGCCTCACATTATTCCTCGGAAGTAGGAGGGGATGTCTACAATAGCAGTACTCAATGCAATCACATCTCGATCCAACCAAGAAAGGGAAAATGTAATCGTGATGACAATAAAGAATTATGCAGAAAAATCTCCGAAAAGGTAGAACTGCGAAACGCTCGCGGCGCAATTCGTTTGTTAGCAGGCAAACACAGCTTTGCAAATTACAGTGCCGACACTCATGCGCTTTGCAACGATTACACCCTCCTCGTCAAATTTATGATTCTGACAGACAGGAAGACCCTCCCGATGACTCAGTTTATTGTGCAGCAACTCGCATAGATGACGTCACACGCACAACCAGTTCCTTCGCCAATAGTGCGGCTGGTGGACCTGACAGTTTAAGCCCATTACACGTGAAGGGTCTTACGAGTTCCAGTTCCACGGCAGCAGGTCAAGTATTGCTACGATAAATCGCGAACTTCTCGTCAATTGTGAAGCCCGGAGCAGTTCCGGAAGAGATTATCACTTTCTTCTTTGGGGCTAAGTTAATTGCCCTCGAAAAGCTTGAAGGGCCTTACGGGTCCAGTTCCACGCCAGCAGGTCAAGTATTGCTACGAGAAATCGCGAACTTCTCGTCAATAGTGATGTCCAAGGCAGTTCCGGAAGAGATTAGCTCTTTCTTCTTCGGGGCTAAGTTAATTGCCCTCGAAAAGCCTGATGGTGGACTTCGTCCGATCGCGATCGGTAATGTACTTCGTCGTCTCGTAGCCAAATTGGCATGCTACCGAGTCATACCGGAGGCCACCCACCTTCTTTTACCGAAACAGGTTGGTATCGGTACAACTTGTGGAGCAGAAGCCGCGGTACACGCCTGTCGTACGCATATCATATTAATGACACACGATACGGGGATATTGAAATTGGATTTTCGGAATGCATTTAATTGCGTGAGCCGATCGGCCGTAATTCGAGCAGTCGATATCCACACTCCTGAAATTTCACTCATGATCAGAAGCTACCACTGCGACACATCTTAGTTATTACACGGAACCGACGATTTACTCTCTCAAGAGGAAGTACAACAGAGCGATCCACTTGGCCCCCTGCTCTTTTCACTGGCGGTGCACCATTTTGTGGACTCCCTTACAGGTTCGGTCAACATTTGGTATCTGGATGACGCTACTCTGTCATTAGATAGCCAAACACTCTGCAACGATATTATTAAAATTCTTGATCTAGGAAAGAAAATAGGCCTTGAACTTAATCCGTCCAAACTCGGTGTTGTATCACACAGTTTCACCTTCTCGAATGCGATCGCGCATCTGTTACCGGGTCAAGACAGTTAAATCTGGCTCAATGAAGCTTTTAGGATCAACGATCGGAGACGATACAAGCATCGATGCAGCCATCGCCGACGCCACAACCGAACTGGACGAAATGACTTCCCGCTCATGCGCTTGACTAGGTATGACGCGTTATACCTGCTTAGACATTGTGTTAGCATCCCAAAAATCGGATATATCCTTCGTTTCACACCAGCCTTCAAGCTAACACCGATTTACGATTATGACAACATTTTGCGGTCATCCCTCGAGGCGGTACTTAACATCCATCTCGACGATAGAGCTTGGTGCTTAGAGCTCTGCACGCGGTTGATGGAAATGCGGCGGGTGCATTTTAGAGGCCGTCCCATGCGCCTCTACAGCTACAAGGCTGGACGACGAAACCGTGAGCATTGCAGTTGGCCTACGTTCGGGACTTCGTATATGTGCAGCGCATAGATGTCACTGCGGAGCACCGGTGGATTCTTTTGGACGGCACGGATTGGACTGCCATAAGTCGACCGGACGACATTTTCGGCATCACAGATGAATGTCATAATCAAAGCTTCACTCACCGTTGCAGTTTACACGAATACATTGGAGCCAACCGGAATGCTGCGTACGGATGGTAAACGGCCAGACGGTGCTACTCTTGTGCAGTGGGAACGTGGTACGCTACTCGCATGGGATGGCACATGTGTGAACACACTGGCATCCTCCTATTTGGCCTGTTCATTACTAGGTGCAGGCTCCTTGGCATCGGACGCCGAGCGAAAAAAACGCACAAAGTACAGCGCCTTGAATTCCGCATTCACGGTTTTTGTACCTATAGCTGTCGAATCCCTGGGCGCACTTGGAAAAAAACGCGGAAGTATTCTTGATATCACTCGGAAGGAAAATCCAGCGAGCGACCAGCGACCTACGCTTGGGGAGATTTCTGCTACAGAGGATCAGCGCAGCCATTCAGTGGGGTAACGGGACATGCATCAGGGAGACGATGTCCGGCAAATCCCCAGAAGAATATAATTTCTGACTATATTTTCTCGATTTTTCAAAAAGAGTTGTAAATTTTATTATTTAATTATTAAATTATATAAGTCCAATTCGATAAAATTCCATTAATTCGAACTACGACGGTTCTTTATCGAAAATATTTACAAATCAAATTGCCAGTAAATAAATTAAAGCGATATCCGATAAGTTTGCTTATTGCTCTGAGTGAAGACAGTGAGCGCATATTAAAACGACCTAATTTCTCTTCATATATATACTATATATATACACGTCGGAAACGCCTTTATTTACAATGTCACACAGGCAACCGAAACGGCCAGTGAGTACTTCATTCTACTGATGAGTGTTGCCGGGTACTCTGGTCGTCTAAAAGTGACATGGTGACTGAAAGTCGAGAATCGAAGTCCAGTCTATCAAGCAACACCATTTAGTATAAATGCCGTATTTCGTAAGAAATCCTGGACCTTTGTCTACACAGCACATCATTGCACTGCTATTATACCTGCCGCATCCATTAAGGATCCACTAATGCAGCGACAATTCAGCAACAACCTCTGCCTAGTGTTTAAGGATGGTCTGCACAGCAATTCGATATGCGGGATCGAATAAGATCGTACGAGATCGTACGGGATCAAAGGATCCCGTACGGATTATTTCGTACGGGATCAAAGGATCACCAATCCAGATCTCGATCGATCTTCATGATCCCATACGAAACAATCTATAATAAGCATGCCAGAGAGCATCTCGGACAATGCAGTTTCTGGAGATCATGATGGAAGGTTTCATATACTGTGAAATCTGGTAATCGTGTATTCGTGGCCTAGCAGTCAAGAGCGCAAGGCAAGTATGGAGAGCGACAGTTCGATTCTCGGATGTGTCAAATTTCAAAAAGAGAAGAGTTGGTAGTCAGCCTTCTGACGAGCCCGGGGCTACCAGCATGTGGCAAAAAGCGGGCGAAACGAAAACGGATGTGGCAATGGTGCCGTTAGTTGTCAGGGTGTATGGAATTGGATATCATGAAGGAAGGATTCTGTAGTTGGTTTTCAATGCGAAAGTCACCTTGTGTGACCTAGCAACTATTCAATATATAGAGAGAAAATAGGAATACCCTTCACTGCTGATCGTTTGCTACGATCGATTATATTATGTTCCATATGTTAATAAGCAGCAGAAGAACAATAAATATTTTATATTATTGTTCTTCTGCTGCATTGAGCATTGTGCGCTATTTGCTATATATTTTATATTTATTATATATATTTATTTATATAATTATATATAATTATATATAGCGCACAATGCTCAAACATAAATCGTGCAGTTATATTTAACGAAGCATTTATGCTTCGATTAATCTGCAGTCAAAATTGTGACTTTGAGAAATGTCTTATAAACCTAAAGCACTCGTTAACAGAACGTCGATGTAAAGAACGATTAATATACACACAGTGTAATAAGCTAAGGAAATCATCACATAAACAAAACCGCAAAAACCACAAAAATAAAAACCACAAAAGCAAAAACCAACCACGTAATATACGCTGCAATACCGTATCACAGCGGAATAAATTTAGGTACAGATTTCAAAAATGCCTATCAAACCATTTGCAGACGATTCTCCGTCGAAGGGAAATTGAGCCATGTATATATTTCAAATCGAGCAATACAATAAGATCATTTGTAGTAAAATCCAAACTAAAAAGTCCAAGGAAGACGAATGATACAAATAAGTGTAATAAATGGAAACGTCCAAGGTGTAAAGCATGTAAATGCATAAACGAAACTGAGAGCTATAAAAGCACCCACACGGGATTACAATACCTTATCAGTGGCAACAATAACTGTACGACAAAGTATATAATTTATTTGGGAGAATGTACACCTTGTCAGGTTCAATATGTTGGAAAAACGCAACGATCTCTTAGTGAGAGACTTACAAATAGACGCGTAGATGTAAAAAATCAACTTCAGCAAAGAAATATTACAGTGAACCAATCAAAATGTCATTATAACACAGATGGCATTGTAACTCATGTTTGCGATAAACACGAAGGAGATGATACATGCATAAAATACATAATCATAGCAAGCAATCTTAGCGATCAGGCCACTAGGTTGAAAGCGGACACCGTGATACAAGGGCAATTACATTCAAAAATGCCAATCTGAATAAGGACACAATATATGAATGGAAAGATAATAGATGAAGTACGATTCTTTCGTGTCGAAGCTGACTTTATATTACCTGTATAAATGCTGCAATATTATAAATGTGATAATTCTTGATAAAGCTTAGCGATAAGCGAAACGTTAAATAAAAATTGCTTACTTACTTCCACCAGTTCAAAATATTACATGACATTATAAAATCGAATCATTATGGGTGATCCTGGGCTAAGTTTATAAACTCACTGAATACTATATATACTAAATGGTGTTGCTTGATAGACTGGACTTCGATTCCCGACTTTCAGTCACCATGTCACTTCTAGACGACTAATGAGTACCCGGCAACACTCATTAATAGAATTAAGTACTCACTGGCCGTTTCGGTTGCCTGTGTGACATTGTGAATGAAGGCATTTCCGACACTTTTTTAAATATTTTTGTTATATAGATATTACTACACCGGGAAGTGTGTCGTGTATGTTGACCATCCATTTTACAATGACCATCCAATTTTCGAATTCAAAGAAAAAGAAAATGTAAAAGAAAACGTAAAAGAAAACGAAAAAGAAGAAAAAGAAACAGAAAATGTGTTAAATTCTTCCAGAGCATTGACGCACTAATACACGACACACTTCCCGGTGCAGTAATATCTATATAACAAAAACAGCGTATTGTAATCATATTCCGATGTTGTAACTGATGAAGGCGATAGCCGAAACGTTTTACGAAAAAATATAAGTTGCTCTAGTTTATCTGGTTCCTTTTCAAAACCTTATTATTTGAAAGAGTCTACCAATGACCCCAGATCACGGTTACACTCGCAACAATAATTACATACATGAGTCTACCGTTGACCCCGCGAAATCTAAAGCAAGAATAATGTCACATCGTGAATACTTACAATACTGCTGCATACATAACATAATAATACCGGGTTTACGAATTAAAAAGAAAATGTCAGTCAATTGGAATCTAATTCAACTACATACGGCCAACAATTTACGTGCACGCTGGCAAGCAATTTGCAAACAAACAGAAATAAATCTCGGCAGTGTGATTCGAGATTTTTATTGCTGTGCGGAACGTCGTATTATTTCCGCAATTGAGACTATGAATACAAGTGTCACACTAAGCAGAAATGCAAAAAATTATCCAAGCTCTGTGGTAAACAAATTAATACTACGACGCTAAATGGTCTACCGTTGAAACATCTACGCAGATTAAATAAGCCAAATAAAATGTGCTACACAACGAATAAAATACCACTTAATTACTCTAATGTTATGAATCTATCGAGCACGCCATTGTCGACTGAAACGTTGGAAACTATCTCATTTGGTTTAAACTACGTTCCCTTTCCACGGCTGTTTCCACGTACTGAAATGATCACGTCGATTAAATACGCACCTTTGGAATCGTTGAAAGACGTTAATGCTGTCGACCGAAAGCCGATAATCGACTCGATCAACCGGAACGTTATGAAGCCGTATGTTACAATACCGCCAAATAGCTACGATGGTTCTAACACAAAAAACTCCTTTTGGAATGTAGTCAAATAACTAAAACAGAATAAGGAGATTAAAATATGTAATGCCGATAAAGGTAATAAAGTGGTCGTCTGGAATACAATCGATTATGACGCGGAAGCCCTCAGACACCTAGAGTCTGATACTTATACACAAATAACAAACGACGAACACCAAGCTATAATCAAGAGGGTAAGTGATACAATTGACTGAAGGTTCAAAGATTCATCGATCGCGAAACAACTCAAAGTTAATAGCCCAAAGCCTGGGAAGTTCTATATGCTTCCAAAAGTACACAAAGCTATACGATCGGTGCGTGGACGCCCAATAATATCCAACATAGGAACAGCCACCGAAAGCTCTGAAAATGGCTACACAATGAGTTGTTCCCGGTGCTTAGATGCATGCCATCATATATTGGAAGCACCAATGAATTCTTACGTATTCTTGACAGAACAAAGGGCAACATCAAAGGCAACAATATGGCAACCCTTGACGTAGAGTCTCTATTTACAAGCATCGACACGAACAAGGGAATCGAAGCGATAAAAGCTCTTCTTACGACAGCGGGATGGGACGAGAGTCAGATACATGTCATTTGCGAACTTCTGGAGGTTGTACTAACATGCAATACATTCAGCTATAAGGGCAAGCTATTTCATCAACTCAAGGGAACAGCTATAGAGACACCCATAGATCCTACATACGTAGGCCTCTACGTAGCTTACATCAAATACAATTTTCTTGCAATTCACCCTATAAAACCAACATTATGGGTACGCTACGTCGACGATATCCTCATAGCATGGTCACACTCCACATCCGACTTAATTAAGTTATGTGAGTCTCTAAATAAATGCTCTGAGTTGAAATTTACACTTGACAACCAAGATGATAAAGAAGTTTCATTCCTGGACTGTCTGCTATATAAATCGCAATTTGGCAGATGGGAAACCAAAAGCTACTCAAAATTCGATGGTATGAAATCATATGTACACGCAAAGAGTGGACATCCCTCTGCAATGAAACGACTCATAATTCGAAACGAAGTGTATCGAGTTAGAAAAATATGCTCTCAAAAACTGACTTTATGCAGTGCATCGAAACAATGAAAGAGCGATTCATCGAGCGAGGCTATACGAGACAACAAGTTGAGAGGCAAATTCAGTATGGATGGAGAAAGTCGAGGAAAGAGTTATTGCAGTTAACAAAAAAGACTGGAGAATACACAAATAAAAAGCTTGATGGCAATACAAGGAACGAAACAGAGGTTAGTACGGAGAACCGAATGAAGAAAGTCACTGAGCTGAACTTCTTTGTAACTTATAACCCAGCATATCGCAACCTTCCACGGGATTTCAGCAAAATAAAATTAGATTTACCGGAAAACGCGAGAGAGAAATGGAAATATCCGCGCGTTCGATACAAGCTTCAATCTAACTTGGGTAACCTAATAAGACACATAGATACAGAAAATATGACAAATGAGTGTGGTAGCTACAAATGTAGGATCAAACGATGCAAAAATTGCGCGGATATGCGAGAAACAGCAGAATTTCAAAGCGCAGCAACTAACATGAAATATAAAATTCGTGCTGCACTGAATTGCAAAACCGCCGGATCTGTATATCTTATCAGCTGCAAAAACTGCGAAGCTCAATATGTCGGTCAAGCGGATTCAACGTACAATTTACGCGCGAACAATATGCGCCGAGACATTCTCCAACAATCAATTACGGATGGTTTTGTAGCACACATGATGGCAAATCCGTCTCAAAATAGAGACTATTCTGATAGATGGACCTACAACTACCGAGCATCTCCACAAGAAGAAAGAAAAATTCCGAATCGGGCAACTCATGACCGATCTGTCGCTCAACACCAATGACCATCCATTTTTCGAATTCAAAGAAAAAGAAAACGTAAAAGAAAACGTAAAAGAAAACGAAAAAGAAGAAAAAGAAAAAGAGAATGTGTTAAATTCTTCCAGAGCATTGATGCCAAAAACCGGAGTTCGATTACACGTAGAGCATACTTCCTGATCACTCCTAGACGAGCTGATGGTAGCCGGCAGCACTCATCAATAGGTGAACTACCATCAGTCGTTTCGGCCGTCTTGTGATATATTAAGAAGACATCTCCGAGAATTTACTTACGTGGTAGCATGGGCATTATTTCTTTAAACTAAACATGTGCTTTCCGGATTATCCTTATGTTATTCAGCAGTAATTTTACTTGCTATCGTTGCTTGCTTTCTCACTGGATCCTTTAAAGGCTAAATTTTTATAGTTTTAAATCCGATTGTGTTAAACTGTGCTCTGGGAGCTAATAAGCTTCAGTTTTAAAATTGTAAATGTTTCCAAAAACCGGAGTTCGATTACATGTAGAGCAGACTTCATTATCACTCCTATCGAGCTGATGGTAGCCGGCAGCACTCATTAATAGGTGAACTATCATCAGTCGTTTCGGCTGCCTTGTGATATATTAAGCAGGCATCTCCGAGAATTTGCTTACGTGGTAGCAAATGCATTATTTCTTTAAACTAACCATGTGCTTTCCTGATCATCCTAATTTTATTCAGCAGGAATTTTACTTGCTGTCATTGCTTGCTTTCTCATATATAACACAGCAGTACCTCTTGATGATTCACATCCTTATTCTTATACATCGTCTCTTATTTATTAGTCAATTTATAAAAATTGATTTTTATATCAATTTTTAATAATAAATTTTGAATTTATATAGATATAAATTATATAAAATCTTTTATAATTATTTATTATTTATAATTATTTAATTTTTGTTAAACAGCAGCCTAAATGATCTCATCTCTATTGAACCAAGCATTCTTAGTAGTAGCCCTAGGATCTGTTGACATTTGCTTACAATATATCTTGCATGATGACCAGATTATAAGTTAGAGAATATGATTTACAGATCCTTGACATGATCGACATTCTTAATGGTAGAACTGCCTAATTTTTACGGACAATTATATATTCATTGTATATAGAATTAAGTGATTTTAAATTAAGTGATAACTTAATTAGTCAATTCATAAAAATTGATTTTTATTTTAAATTTCAATAATAAATTTTATCGTTATATCATTGTTATAAAATCTTATATAATTATTTATTATTTAAAATTATTTTTTTATTTATTTATAGTATAAATAAAGATTAATTATAATTACTTATCTTTATATTTAATTAAAATATAGTATAAAATGCGTAGACTGAGTTATCTGATTTATTTATTTAAACTTTATTATAAATTTTATAATTACATACATATTAATTGTATAAAATCTTATATAATTATTTACTATTTATAATTACTTATTTTTATTTTTAATTTAATTATAGTGTAAAATACGTAGACTAATTTATCTGATTTGTTCTACTGACAAGTTATTGTTGTCATGTGGACTTTTTCCCATGTGACAAGCATGAAACATAGTTTATGCTTGGCCATTTGTAATCTTCCAATGTCTTAAAATAGTTTGTGATAATTTGAATTATTTAAATCATTAAATTAATCATTCTTTCTGGTGACATCTAATTTTTATCCTGATACATCGCCTGTTAGTCAATTCATAAAAATTGACTTTTATTTTAAATTTCGATTTTAAATTTTGACTTAATATGAATTATATAATATCTTATATAATTATTTATTATTTATTTACTTTTATTTAGTATTATTTTTTATATAAATAATATAAAATACGTAGATTCAGTTAGCTGATCTGATTTGTACATTATCAATGACAAGATTACGATTGATTATAATATATTTCTATTCGTTCTTTTTTGAACACTCCTGTTATGTATGCATTCTGATGAGATGTTCTTGCCGATGCTAAACTTGTCAAGTTTAGCTTCGTTAAAACACGATTTAGTGTTTCATGGATTCAAATATTAAAATTAGCAAGATTTGCTGAAATTTACTCGTGCGCATATAACGTCATAAATAAATTTAATTGTATTACGCATTAATTTTTAAATTTGCCATATTGTAACACTTCTCTGTTGAGATCATTCGCTGTTCTGGTTCGTTCTAAATAAATTCTAGCTATTTTAAATTATACTTCAGTAGTTAATAGATACATTCTATAAAATTTTCGTATCTAAACGAAAAAATTCAAATAAAACTGCAAAAAAATTTTATCCATAACCAAGCATCGTATCTTTTGGTAGAATACACTATACAATTAACTCAATTCTTACTTTCGCGCCTGCCCTTGTTTCTTCCAGACCAAATTTTATCCAAGAAATGATCATTATATCATATAAGATTATTATTTGATAGATGTTGCTAGTGATGGCATATTTACCTTATTTTAATACATCTTATACTATTTATTAGTCAATTCATAAAAATTAATTTTTATTTTAAATTTTAATTATATTATATCGCTATATAAATATAAATTGTATTAAATTTTATATAATCTCTTATTTTTTATACTTTTTTGTTGAAAAATCAAAAATTCGGATATATACAAAACTTAGTTAATGATGGCTTTATAGACATGTCATTTCATATCATGTATATAAAACCATCATTAACTAATATAAAGACGTGAATTCAGGTCTACAACATAATATACTCCGATAATAAACATAAATAATATATATATATATATATATATATATATATATATATATATATATATATATATATATATATATATATATATATATATATATATATATATATATATATATAGGTGTTTATGCCTCTTCATGAGGAAAACATAGTGATTTATTTACGAGTACACCATTGTGTGTCCCAGGGCAGGTGTAACAACAAATTATATTTTATATATTTGTACACTTGAAAGTGTCCCTGTAAAACAGCATTTCTATTAAAAGGAATTTAGTGCCTGATGCATGGTTAAACCGCACTACGCACTGCCATGCACAGAGCTTATGCTAAATTTCCTCTTATGATTCAAATTAAGAGTAGTTCTGTTTTACGAGCTTTAGACATTGTTTAAGCGTGTGTTAAGGTGCCTATAAATGATTATTAAAGTCACGGTACTGATGAGCTCCGTCAGAGCGAAACGCGTATACCGTTGTTGAAGTTTGTCGTCACACATAGGATGACTGGGCATACGTAGCGACTTTGAATATTGCGAGAATAATTCGGTTCTATTTCTTGATCTGATGAGGATATATAGAATGCTGCCTGGTGTTTATGCCTCTTCATGAGGAAAACATAGTGATTTATTTACGAGTACACCATTGTGTCCCAGGGCAGGTGTAACAACAAATTATATTTTATATATTTGTACACTTGAAAGTGTCCCTGTAAAACAGCATTTCTATTAAAAGGAATTTAGTGCCTGATGCATGGTTAAACCGCACTACGCACTGCCATGCACAGAGCTTATGCTAAATTTCCTCTTATGATTCAGATTAAGAGTAATTCTGTTTTTCGAGCTTTAGACATTGTTTAAGCGTGTGTTAAGGTGCCTATGGATGATTATTAAAGTCACGGTACTGATGAGCTCCGTTAGAGCGAAACGCGTATACCGTTGTTAAAGTTTGTCGTCACACATAGGATGACTGGGCATACGTAGCGACTTTGAATATTGCGAGAATAATTCGGTTCTATTTCTTGATCTGATGAGGATATATAGAATGCTGCCTGGTGTTTATGCCTCTTCATGATGAAAACATAGTGATATATTATGCCTCTTCATGATGAAAACATAGTGATGTATATATAATTTGTTGTTACACCTGCCCTGGGACACTCACTGGTGTACTCATAAATATATCACTATGTTTTCCTCATGAAGAGGCATAAACACCAGGCAGCATTCTATATATCCTCATCAGACTAAGAAATAGAACCGAATTATTCTTGCATTATTCAAAGTCGCTACGTATGCCCAGTCATCCGATGTGTGACGACAAACTTAACAACGGTATACGCGTTTCGCTCTAACGGAGCTCATCAGCACCGTGACTTCTATAATCATCTATAGGCACCTTAACACACGCTTAAACAATGTTTAAAGCTCGAAAAACAGAACTTACTCTTAATCTGAATCATCGGAGGGAATTTAGCATATGCCCTGTGCATGGCAGTGACTATTACAGTTTTACCATGCATCAAGCACTAAATTATTTTTAATAGAAATGCTGTTTAACATGGACACTTAAAAGTGTGCAAATATATAAAATATAATTTGTTGTTACACCTGCTCTGGGACACTCACTGGTGTACTCATAAATATATCACTATGTTTTCCTCATGAAGAGGCATAAACACCAGGCAGCATTCTATATATCCTTATCAGACTAAGAAATAGAACCGAATTATTCTTGCATTATTCAAAGTCGCTACGTATGCCCAGTCATCCTATGTGTGACGACAAACTTAACAACGGTATACGCGTTTCGCTCTAACGGAGCTCATCAGTACCTTGACTTCTATAATCATCTATAGGCGCCTTAACACACGCGTAAACAGTGTTTAAAGCTCGATAAACAGAACTACCCTTAATCTGAATCATCGGAGGGAATTTAGCATAAGCTCTGTGCATGGCAGTGACTATTACAGTTTAACCATGCATCAGGCACTAAATTCTTTTTAATAGAAATGCTGTTTAACAGGGACACTTAAAAGTGTGCAAATATATAAAATATAATTTGTTGTTACACCTGCCCTGGGACACTCACTGGTGTACTCATAAATATATCACTATGTTTTCCTCATGAAGAGGCATAAACACCAGGCAGCATTCTATATATCCTTATCAGACTAAGAAATAGAACCGAATTATTCTTGCATTATTCAAAGTCGCTACGTATGCCCAGTCATCCTATGTGTGACGACAAACTTCACAACGGTATACGCGTTTCGCTCTAACGGAGCTCATCAGTACCGTGACTTCTATAATCATCTATAGGCACCTTAACACACGCTTAAACAGTGTTTAAAGCTCGAAAAACAGAACTACCCTTAAGCATGTGTTAAGGCACCTTAACACTTAAGCGTGTGTTAAGGTGCCTATAGATGATTATAGAAGTCACGGTACTGATGAGCTCTGTTAGAGCGAAACGCGTATACCGTTGTGAAGTTTGTCGTCACACATAGGATGACTGGGCATACGTAGCGACTTTGAATAATGCAAGAATAATTCGGTTCTATTTCTTAGTCTGATGAGGATATATAGAATGCTGCCTGGTGTTTATGCCTCTTCATGAGGAAAACATAGTGATATATATATATATATATATATATATATATATATATATATATATATATATATATATATATATATATATATATATATATATATATATATATATATATATATATATATATATATAATTTTATATCTGGATGTGTTAAACTGTGCTCCGGGAGCTAATAAGCTTCAGTTTCATAATTGTAGATGTTGCCAAAAACCGGAGTTCGATTACAAGTAGAGCAGACTTCCTTATCACTCCTAGACGAGCTGATGGTAGCCGGCAGCACTCATCAGTAGGGTGAATACCAATTTTTACCAATTTATATATATAATATATATATATATATATATATATATATATATATATATATATATATATATATATATATATATATATATATATATATATATATATTAGTTTTGGACTCCTGGACCACAGTTACGAGCAATTTTTCGCACTACCAATTTATATATAATACTTACCATGCAAATAAACCGAAAATATGTTGGAGGATATTTACCAATTTATGCGCTACAAATTTTTGATAGCCAGTCATTGTGATGTATCAGGAATTGTACATTTTAAGTGTATAACCGGTACACACATTTCGTGGTATGCATCTTTTACGTAAAATGTAATTGTATAAATCTTTTACATTCAGAACCTTTAATTGAACTATAGAAATTATAATTACATATTTATTTATTGATGTATTCATGGAAATGTTTAAACTTGAAGAATTTATTTCCTCTGTTATATTACGTATTTAAGCGATATCGACATGACGAATATAGTGTAATTAAACATGATAATTTTGTCTTTACTTCATATTTGATTTACTTCATAACTGATAGTCAATCAGTTATGATACAGTCAATAAATATTCATAAATCATCCAATAAGTCGTAAGGATATCTTATGACTTATCTTACTTTTATCTATTTTCGCAACAAAAGTAGATAATGAAGTAGATGACTGCCGGGAGAGAAACAAAGACTTATCTTGCTTTTTTCTTACTTACGCAATGTAAGTAGACGATGAAGAAAATGACTGCCGGGCGAGAAACAAATCTCATGGCAAAACTAGGATGCGTTCACGTGGAAAGCGTTCTTATGGAACTAAATCAGCGGTGTGATAATATATCTGGCGCCATAGAATATTTCAAATCTGGTGTCATCGAATTACTTCGAGTCGAAGAATGGTCATTTATCCATATCTACTGTTTTACGAAATTTGCGCTTTTTCAATACGCTAATAATATCAACTGCACTAATTTAATACCTTTATTTCAGTAATTTAATACCGAGTAATAAAGTAATATTTATTTAATTGTATTGCTCTAATTGGCTTGATAGGATCATGCTTGTGAATTTTTAAATCAACCTAGAATAGTTATCTGTTATAATTTAATTAAGCTCGTATTTTTGAACACTGATTTCATAGTAACTGATAAACTATAAAGAATTTAATCCTCATAACGATAGTCATAACGTATAATTGTGCGAAGAAAATGATTCTGTTTTATTTTTAATTATATTTTGATTAAAATATAATTACAGATTAATGCGCGAAGCTTTTGCTTTTAAATCTGTGCAGTCATTAGAACAGATTAGTTTTTATAAAATACGAAAATGGCTCAAAATACCATGAAACTGATCATAATCTTTTCTTTAAATTGTCACTGTCGATATTTCGCTTAGCCTTTTGACATATGTCTAGTTGATGTGGGGATTCTGCAAAATCAGCTGCCACTTCAGCATATTTTATAAGAACGTTTACGTGGTCTTCTTTACCTTCATGGTGACTTTGATACGCTAGGCAAGTACAAAATATTGAATAGAACAACGGGGTACGTTTGCAGATATCCTTATATGCGTGTATTAATCTCGGTATTAAATTAGTGCAGTTGATATTATTAGCGTATTGAAAAAGCGCAAATTTCGTAAAACAGTAGATATGGATAAATGACCATTCTTCGACTCGAAGTAATTCTATGACACCAGATTTGAAATATTCTATGGCGCCAGATATATTATCACACCGCTGATTTAGTTCCATGAGAACGCTTTCCGCGTAAACGCATCCCAGTTTTGCCATGAGCTTTGTTTCTCGCCCGGCAGCACATTGAAACATGATATAAACTTGGCTACGTATAACAGCTTCTGTACTTTTTAATTCAAACATGTCATCACTGTCCAATAGGCTTTTGGTCATACATCCGTCCAGCGATAATACGCAATACCACAGCTTATTGTCGAGATTTTCTACAACTAGCATCATATCCTTATACATTTGCCTGTCGTGCTTAAGAATGGCAGCAATACACAAGCAAACACATATCGATGTTACTGCCTCTTCACCTGCGTTTATCCGCTGTACAATTTTTAACAAATTCATACCGATCCTGATGGCGTCTGTCATTCTCGCAAGAACAAAAAAGCTTATCATGAAAATCCACCCGTGTCTAATAACCAGCGGCTCATAACCTGGACTTTGGGCCAGCTGATCCATCAACGCCTTGCTATTGCAATGATAGAAGTCTATGGATTCCGGTTGATTAAGATTATAGCAGCATATAGCACATATTCCTAAGGCCTCTAATTTAATGAAGCTATCATTTGGCAGTATTTGAATAGTGGTCAATGCAGCATCGTATGCACCCTTATATTCATTCAGTTTTAAGTAGCATTTACAGCTGTGTAGTAATAGCAACGATACCAGACTAATTTCACTACTACTTCGATTCTGGAATCCATTGATTTTATCCTTGTAAATTTCGAGTAATGTTCTATAATTTACCTTTAGCAATTTTAGCGCCCTTTCACATGACTCAACCGACTTTTTGACGTTTTTTGTCCTAAAGGCTATTACCGAATTAAAATATTCCAAAAGTGCCTGAAGTGTATCATCAATGTTACTTTGATTTGGCAGGGAGTTAAACACTTCTTCTAGAGTTTGTCTCGCATCAAAAGCTTCATTGAGTACTATATCAGTATGCACACTCTTTAGAGCATAATACATGTAATGATTTTGATAGCGATCGTGTTGCTGACAAAGCTGAGTTAAAATTCGGTATCCTCTGGAGATTTCCATATTGCACCGACAAGAAGACCAGTCAAACGCACGATTTTGGATTTTTGTTGAGTTCGTTGAAGGTGATGGTTTTGTATTTTTAGGGCTAGCGCTTATATTTGACGTTGTCGCGGTCGCGCTAGTCATTGTTAACCTTGTGAATGTATTGATCACATCGACGATTTCACTTTCACGGTATGGTACAAAACTAAATCTATGTACCATTAATGGGATTCCTGCAGTTAAGAATACCTTTACTTTTGGAATTTGATGACCGACGATGTTTGGCGGCTTGCAACATTTATCTAATTCCATCGGTATCTTGCATAATGTACGATCTAGTCGATCGATTTCTCGAAGAGCCAGGTATTTGTCATTTACCTTATTTTGGTAATCATTATGGCGAAATGCTTGGGCGGATAGAAAATGTTTCAACTCTGGCAAGAGGTGGTAGTTTCTGCTAAGATTACAGGTGTTTACTATTTTCTTCATTTTATCTATCCATAATTGAAAACGATTATCATGTATAACGTTAACCAAGTCTGTGGCTTTAAAGCGGGTAAAATCACTTGTCGGTGGGTTACTTTTTCTGTCTCCAATTTCACATGCCTGTCTACAACGATACGATTTGTTTTCGTAATAATTTATCAACTTTGGAAGAAAATCAGCTTTAAATTCATTAACAATATAGCTGTTGGCCGTTTCCATGTCTGATAATGTAACGAACTTCATCTGTAAGCAGAAACAGCAATTCTTGTTTCTATTTAAAGGGCACTCACATGAATTGATAAGATTCTTTACGACTTTTCGTTTCCACCAGATATCCGATCTCCTGTTATGGCTACACATAATAAACTTCATTGCAAACAAATTTGTTATCGCTTTAGAGTACATGTCCTGTGGATTAAATTGCAATACCGATTGTATACATCCACTATCAAACTGAAGACCAATCATTGAACAAATTTTTAATATAATTTGGCATGCATCAGGCAACCTATCAAACAAAACATGGATGCCGGGATCAGCTGCATGGATATGGGCTTCGTTTAAGGCTTGACCCTTCTCCGCAATAGTATATACTGTTTTACTGAGATGAAGTTGTCGTTCAACAGGACGAATAGTGCCATGTTTATCGTGTTCTCTCATTACCATGTATTCCGCAACAGGGTATTCAAATTGTTCTGTACTATCAACAATTCCCGAACTTATTAAATACTGTTGCTGACTACTATCGTCAACGAGAATGAAACTATTTAACTCTAGCTCATTTAGTATATTTGCTATACGACCAGGAAGTCCAGAACCGCGCTTTCGCAGAATATCTGTAATCCTTGATGATATACGACCGGCTTGCATCATCTGGCATGCAACTGTTGCATGATATCGTTCGGGTACAGCATGTAGTGATATTAATTTAGTTCGGTCAACTTCAAACAGGGCTGTCATCTGACGCTTTGCAACATCATTTAAATCCAACGGGTCATTCATTGTATATACGATAACACAGTATTTGGACATTGCAATATGCAACAGAAAGTATGCACTGGCATTATCAATGTAGTCAATGTTATCAATGAACAATACAGTGATTTGTCGGCCAAATTTCTTCAGCGACTTGTACGGCGAGCTAACTAGATCTGTAGTCATTGATATAACTTCATCTACTACGTCCATGCTTCTAGGGGGTGGAACGTGCCTAGGAAAATCTGTCCCAAATAGGTGATTTAATAGCTGTGGATATGAGCGTTGTCGAGGTAAAATAGATAATATTCTGGATGATCTATGATCTTTTAAATCCAACAGCCGAAATATCAATTGCTGTAATGTCCAAAACTTTGTATATTGTCGATCACTACCTATACTGACAAAAGAAATTTTCGTTAGATTTCTGTAGTATTCGCTTGAGGTTAGAATTTCCGCAAAATGTTTAAGCAATCGTGTACGACCGCATCCACGTTCGCCTGCAATCGCGATACAGTCGATTTCAGATCCGGGATCTCGTATATTTGTATTAATGATAGAAATAAACAATTCGGTTTCTTTTAATCTACCGAGTATAGGAAAAGGACTGTGAATTATATCGACTAATTCGCCTGCCCATATTTGAGGTTCTCCCTCAAACGCCCGAATAGTTCCCGCGTTATATAGTCCTTTAAGATCTTTGGACTCTAACTCTAAAAAGGACGAACTGCTAAGACCTGATTTCAGAAAAGTATCTTTATCACATGATACCACATTTGGATAAGCAACCATTAGTCGAGCAGCCATATTAACCTTACGTCCAATTACTGTGTATTCACACCGACTTGGATGACCAACAACTCCACAAAATACAATACCCGTACAAACTCCAACTGAACATGATTTGATATTCGGGCTTTCATTTAGCGTATGCAGTATAATTAGCGCTGCCTTCAGAGCACGCTCGCTGTCATTAGCATATTTGTAACCGGACAGTCCGAATACACATAAAAAGCTGAGACCTTTATCAAACATGAGCAGTTTTGTAACAATTCCATGCATTTGTTTAACTTCTTTATGGACAATAATAACAATTCGCTGTAGTTTATCTAAAATGATAGTGGCTGGATCATTTTCATTTACTTCAAGTCTTGCAAACAAAACGCTTACCGTTCGTAGTTCTGATAAATACTCAATTGGTTCCCTGTTAGCAATTTTCTTTCTTACTGGTGAAATCAAAAACGAATAGTGTTCATATATTTCTTTCTTTGTGAAAAGCAAACTGTAGATTTGGATACGAACCTGCTTTCTTTTATGGATGCTAATAGCTTTAAACTGTTCATTAAGCTGATCGATTTCATCCTGATAATCTGTTATTCGATAATATACAGTGCCGTTAGAGTCGTTAAAGGCGGAACATTTGTAACGGGATTTGTTTCTACATATATCCCATACATTTCCATCAACAACAATGTCTTCGGGACCACATAGATGCTCACAAGCTGAAACTCGTCTTATTGCCGGTCCACAGCAAACGTAATAGTTTGTATACATTGGATAGTTGTCTATTCTTGCTTGACTTGTTTGTTCCATTTGGATGCGATTCGCATCTCCACTTGTAAGGAATAGATCGTAATCTCCGTACGAAATTGCACTCTTTATGTGTAAAGTAGTCCCGACTTTTGTTTCATATCCACAGAATCGTTTTTTCAATTCTAGACTGCAGTCAATCACACGTTGAATAAGTTTTTCCTTTGTATTTTGCCTAGTTAGTGGCCAGTGCGCCAAGATTGCGTCCCCAGCGAATTTGTATATATCTCCTTCGCTGGCCAAAACGCATTCCGCGACAGGATTTAAATATTTGTTGAATTCGTCTACCAGATCACTTGCAGTGTGTGTATCACTTGAAGCATATACTTGGCACAAATGAGTAAATCCTGATACATCCGAGAAGAGTATTACACCTTCAAAAGGTCGATGGTGTGGAAGTCTTTTATTTACACAGTCTTCAAGTACAAAATCTGGAAGATGTGATACACAAGGAGAAATCAACTTGATTTCATTTTTGTTTTGTTTCTTATAAGGATTAACTGTCTGCATTCAAATGCTCCTGCTATATTTGTTAAGGATTTATCCAATTTTTGAATTATATATCAGTTTCATGATTTCATATTTGTCCTTAATAACCCATTATCTACATTTGATAAGATAATATATTTGCACTTAATTATATCTTGATCTAAATTATTTAAATTTGTTTATAATTATAATCCCGCTTTTATCGATATATTAATATAATATTATACTTTCCTTAATTACAAATCATATACGTTTGATAAGATAATATATTTGTACTTAATTAGATCATCTAAATTATTTAAATTGGATTCTAATTATAATCCCGCTTTTATCGGTATATAAAATCTGATTTATTAGTCGATAATTACTTATAAATCAATGCGATAAGATCAAAGTGCAATTTTCATAAATACATTTATTGATAATAAGATATTAGTTACACTTTAAAGTATCTCATTTACAGAATTAATTCATGAATCAAAAGCATATATATATCTTATCGCTCTAATTTCAAAATGCTAATTCTGATGTTGATGATATCCAAGCGTGATATACATAATCGGATAAGAGTTATCTACTTCTATATTTGGCATTGATATTAAAATGATCATTAACGCCGAAACAGATTATATTGTGCGATATCAAAACATATTGCAATATAATTTTTTGTTACATATATAATAAAATAATAGTTATATAATTATAATTATATATATTATTATATAATTAATAATAATTATATAATAATTTCATATAAATTATATTAATATAATTCAATTATAATAAAATCTCTCCAAATATATGATCTTTCAAAGTTGAATAAATATTTTATTTTTTATTAAGATTTTTAATAAATCAATTAAGATTTGCTCAAATCAATTAAGATTTTTAAAGATACCTTGATTCAATTTAGTATTGTGTTCAATCCTTGATTATTTTTTAATTTTATGTCTGCGTCTATTTAACTGGCATGTATAAATTAAATTCTTAAAATAATTTTTTATTAATTAAATAATTTTTTATTAAATTTATAATTTAATAATAATTAAATAATTTGCTTATAAAATCATGATATTTTGATATAAATATAATAATATGATGATAATATTCTTCTTGATAGAAGATATTCTTTCATAATATATTTGATATCCACAAACCTAAATCTTATTATAGAAATAAATCTTAATTATAGACCGAAACATTCTTCAATTGCTAAATACAGACAAAATAAGATAATCAACAGAGCAGTGAAAATTGCTCTGTTGATTGGAAAATAGAGCTTCGACATCTTCTATAATAATTTTAAAATTAAATTTATTCTTTAAAATTTTAAATTATTAATTGGTATAATTTATAATATTTGAAAAACATTTGATGTATTCGCTGTCAACTATCAAAACACTAAAATTATAATTTTAAAATTATATTTATTCTTTAAAATTTTAAATTATTTACAGATATAATTGCTAATATTTAAAAAGCATTCAAAGTTTATTGCTGTCAATCATCAAAACACTAAAATTATAATTTTTTAATGTTAAATTTCGTCTTTAAATATAAATATTTGTTTGATTTTAAGCTTTTTAAATTGTTTTTTATTTGCTTTTTTATGTTTTTGTAAATTGAAATATTTTCATGTGCTTTTTGTTCGGTTTCTAGGTTTATTGTGTTCATCAAAGTTTAGGTCCTCATAAACGCATATCCTAAATTTTGTATTACCGAATATCAGTAATTATTTGCCGTATATAATATGGATATTATCCACGTGATATTCGCATTTTAGTTCAGCCTTAATCCCGAGCTAAATTGTGACTGGAGATGACTCAATCGGGAATATACTATGAATATGTTGTCTTAGTTAAATTCCTTACCTATTTTGCCCTGTCCCATTTCTATTTTGTTCCGTACCACCTTTTTGTTCAGGAATTGCAAATAAATTCTTTATATTAAAAATGTATTTTAAAGCTAATTACGAATAGATTTTAAATTAGTTCAAACTGAGAATACGAGTTCAGTATGAATTCAAATGTGATAATCTATTCAAATTGGAATAAAATTTGAATAGATTGGAGCCGGTTATGAAAAAAGATAATTTACATCTAATGATTTAAATGAATAAAATAATTTTAATTTAGCTAAAAAATTAAACTGTATCAACAATTTTCTCCCATTATAGTTAAAGAGTTGTCTTCTCCTTGTAATTTGTATATTATTTTACGAATGATCAAGTCCACTTTATTTCCAAAATGTTTAAATTGTATTTAATTGTATTTTTATGCTAATTGTATTTAATCTTTATTTGTAAAAATAGATACTAACAAATTTTAACACTTTAAAGATGTCCGCTAATTACTAAAATCTACGCCCATCTATATCCTTTAAAATTAAAATTTTTCTTAACGAGCAGTAAATGTATAGTGAATAAATATGTTATTCGTTATATAAATACTCTTCTTGAGGGGTTTTATCGTACCAAGCCGGGAATGGAAAAAAGCGGTGAATCTTCAGTTCTTGGAATAATCTGCGGAATGTTGAATGCTGTATTAGCAGTACACAGGTTATTATAACAGATATAAGAAATCGGTAGTTGATGAATATTAGGCTGGTTTTGGAGGCTGTTTAATATTTGTGGATTAATCGATCCTCGTTGTATAACTGTGTTAATCGGTAACTGATCGATCGGATGTTGAAAGAATGGTTGTGTTGATGCATGTGGCATCAGTTGATTATTACTTGCTAGAATCAAAAGTCGTAGTGTACTTTCGTCAACTGGTAATATAGGCGATGATGTTAGTCCGTTCATAAATATGGAAGGTGGCATTTGAATAGGACTTGCAGGTTGAGTAAATATTATATTCTTAGTTTTCAAGCGTTCAGTTGTCAAGCTAATATCACCTTGTAAAATAATAATTACACATCATTTCATAAATATTTGATTGTTTTCCTTATTAAATCGTTTAACAGTAAAGTTGTTTTAAAGATGATTAATGCAATACAAATTTATTTTAAAATATTGATATAACAACGAAGATTACTTATTTGAAAATATTGATAATAAGTGACGTCACAAAAGTGACGTATAATATATGAATTATAATGCAATAATATTAAATCGATACCGATAAAACGCCAAATCACAAGAAATTTTTTGCATTTTTAAATGTGTGATGACGCCTGACGCAGTAGTTATTCATGTATAATAAATTACTAGTAGGATCGAAATATGAAATTTAGGTCTGGGTCAGCAGCTGATGAGACCCACCCAGGATGAATAGTAGCGTCATGCTGTATCAAGAATAGGAACAATATTGTGTCATGTCCCAATCAGAAGAATAAAATTTATCTTCGAACTGATGGTGTGGCTATGGGATCCACTCTCGGTCCGATTTTTGAAATAAACTATCGTTTATAGCAATAATACATAAGGCGTTTTAATAAATTTAATTCGAAATAAACCAAATCGCTTGTCCGTATAAGGATTCCGTTGTATTTTAAATTTAGTTAGTTAATTTTGTGATTTGCAAGTTCTGAAATTCCCAAAACAGAATTTGCTTGATATTACTCTCAATAACAAAATCACTAGATACTTATATCACATTTAAAAGTCACAACACCATTTTATGTACAAAAATCATTACAATTTTTTTCATTAATTCTCAGAGGAAGCAAAGTTGAAATTAGGGGAACTTATCTCTTTTATATATTAAACCAGCGGTTTCTAAACTGGGAGGCGCTCCAGAGGTGGCGCGGGCGATTGCCATGGGGCGCCATTAAACTTTGATTCGCTTATATGTAGGTACAGTTCTGTTAATTGTATGTAATAATAACAATTTTATTTAGAAATGTTATCATTATTTAAAACTTATCAAAATATAACTTTAGATATAACATTTTTTAATTTTTATGTAAAGTATATCTAATAAAATGTAGGGAGTGAGGCGTGAATAAAATTTATTATTTAGTCAGGCGTAGTAGCATAAAGTCTGGAAACCGCTGATATAAGCATTAATAATTATATACATAGTTTATTATATATGCCAATTTATTCATCAATAAACTAACATTTGAAAACTACTGGTGACGTTATATTAATAAGAAATTTCATTAAAACTTTTTAATTAACACGGACAGGAAAGTATAAAACTTGCATGTCTTTTTTACAACATTCGTAGGGAAGCTTTACCCGGAATGCGCCCACCACAGACGCCTAGCATCCGATAAGGCGTTTTGACTAATAAATTAGTCGAAATAATAAATTAATTAATAATCTTTAATTAATAACAAACAATCATCAATTTAAGCGAAACTAAGGGACATATTTACTTAATAATCATAAAAATAATTCTAATAAGAAGCATTAAAATAATAACATTTATTCGCCTTTATTTAATTTTATGTTCAAATCATTAGAATAATAAAATTATTAATACATTATAATTACAAATAATTTACAAAGTGGTTTTAATACATGTGACACTTTAAATATCTAGTAACTTAATAGCTTGTAATAAGTTACTTATCTGGTAACTTAATATCATATATTGCTGTACAGAACAATATACAATTTAAATAAAAAAATATTATATTAATATGATGATTATATTAATTTTATACAATTTATACATTGAAAATTATTTTTTTAGTTTCTATTGAAATTTAAATTAAATAATTTATATTCTTTTTAATTTAATACTCAGCCGAATATTTGTAATAGAGGTTTTTAGAATTTATAGTTTAATTAATTATTTTTAAATCAATTGCTTAATAATTTAAAATTTTGAAAATAGACGAATTTTTAAAATCAAAGTCACTTATGTGACAACAGATTTCGGTACTCGCTAACTTTAGTTTAAATTTGATTCGATATTTTGTATTATTATTAGATATAGTCTAGTGTGATGCAATTTTTACGTTAATGTTAGCCGCTACCATGGTAGAAGTGAAGCATATGTCTGCAAATTTTGTCAATGCAATTCACTTTTATTCATGCATGTTTTCGAATGCAAAATATTGAAAGAAAAAGGTTTAAACTGCATATATTCAATAGGAAACTAAATTTTAGTTTTATTTATCATGAATGTAAGGCTCGGGTATCTTATCCCCGAGAACTTCGCATACAAGGATTTAAAGTTTTCATTCGCTTAATGAAAACTTTAAATCTTAAGTTTTAAAACTCAGGTAATCTTAATTAAAACTCAGGTAATTCGAAAAAAGAAACGTTTTGTGAAATGTTAATCAACTAATTGGAATAAGAAAATTATCGGTTTATCGAAACTCTATAGTGTAATATGATAAAGCTATCTCCATGTATTATTGATTTAGCCAGGTAATATTACTTATTGTATATGTTAATCAAGTCAAATGCTATTGATTAACGTTACTATTGATAATTATAGCTCATAAAACACGTTTAAAATAAGCCTATAACTTATTGTTTATGTGAATTGAATTGAAAGAACTAAGAAATATATCCCTTTACTAATTTTTAAAAATAATTTGTATGACTTTCATAAAATGCATACTTTTTCTATCGTTAATGATAATTAATATTATTTAATCGGAAACAAGAACTTCTCGGTTCCAAAATATAATATTTGAGAAATTCTAGTATATATTTTACCGAAAGCGTAAAAAATAATTCAATCCTTATTCAAAACATAATATATTTATTGACATCTTAAATTAATTATCGATACGCTGTACATTTCATTTGATCAATTAAACTTATTGTTTATGCTGATCAAGTCAAATGATCTTGATCAACGTTACTATTAATAATTATATTTTGTAAAAACACGTTTACAATAACCCTATAACTTATTATCTAAGTTAATGGAATTGAATAAACTAATAAATATATTCATTTACTAATCAAAAGTATCAAGTTATAATCTCTATATTTAAGTTATTATTCAATAATAAATTTAAATGTTTGTAAAGATTTAAATATTTGTAATTTATGTCTCTAAAATGTATTAGAATATATCCCCAATGCATTTACAGGTTCTAGCCCCTCCTTTAAGAGTCAATATCAACGATGTGCCGTTATTTTGTCGAAATTCCGTATAAATATCTTCGTACGCGTCAATACTACAACATGTTTTGCCAAATAGCCATTCGGCTAGTATTGTGCCTTCGATATTAAATGAATTAGGCTTCACGGCTCTATTCTGGCAGCTACCTTGACATTTCGTTATCGGAATCACTGTAGGCGCAACTAACGTATGTAAACCGAATGCCGATCTGTGATGGAATTTACTTACAGGGCAGCAATTTTTACCATCGTCACTAGCACAAAGCAGCTGATTAGAGGCATTTTTGTACTGCAGGAATTCAGTTAGGGAAAAGTACTGATCTTCCTTAGGCTTCGGTCTTATTTGAGCAGCAGCGGCGAAACCTCTAAATTGGTGAAGTTGATACATGAGTCGATATCCTATTTGACGGTGTATATTATGAAGACGTATATATCTATCCTCTGGTAGTTTATCTACATAATGTACAATTATCACTTTACGCGTTCGTGTAATGTTGAACATGGGTAAGGGTTTTTGATCGCATCGTTTCGACATATAAGTATTATTTTTAAACAATCGACATACATATATTCTTTATCATAACTTATAAGACTACCCTGATGCGCCTCAGTTCTACTTTATTACGGGGTGTGCCTCAAGGATCCCCACTTTCACCTATCTTATATCTTGCTGCCTCCACTGTACTATTCAAGAATTTTTTACGTGATCAGCATCTAGTGGTATACGCTGATGATACCACAGCCCTGTTCTCTGGACGCAGGTGCAAAGATGTAGTCTTGGACATCAGCCGTTTCTTTTTAAGATTAAAAGACCAGCTGACCCCATCCAATCTTATTCTTAATTCGTCCAAATCGCAGGTGGTCTTCATTCATTGTGCCCCTGCGACAAAGGAAAAATTAAAAAGATTAGCACTATCAGATCTAACTTCCATATTGACTAATCAACCACTCCCTACCTTCACAAGTCGAGTAAAATACCTGGGGTTCATCATTACGGTGAACTGGTCAGCGAAAGCTGACCTGGATAGACTCAAACGTATCCTGTAGAGAGCTAGGTTGGCCCTGAAACGGGCTCAGCAACTGTCGTTAATTGGGAAAACCCAGATGCGCGTCTGGGGTACTTTTGATATCTCGGGATTAGTATTATTTTCAAGAGGACGTCCCCTGAGCAAATACTAAGGTTTCTCAAGCTCCTCATCTCGCGATTACCGTGCATACTCTGCCTCGATTGGACTCTTCGACGGTGGGTGAGAAACCTCTGGTGGTTCAGTAGGAAGGCGTTGTGTTGGATTGGCTGGATGACTCAGATCCCGCCTGACCTGAGGTCGTAATATAGGAAGACTTTGAAATGGATTGTCTTTGAATTTTTTTGACCTGTTTGTTTTTCATGGATGTTTCTATTTTTAGTTATTTATCGGTTGTGTAGTTATTAAGAAAATCTTTATTTATTTTTTTAAAAATTGTACATCTTTTCTTTTTCGATATATATTTTACTTGTTCTATATATGGTAAGTAACATGCTGTCGGAACTTTCAAACAATTCGAGAAAATCGCATTTTCCAGCTAAACAAGTAAAGATTTGTCTATTTTGGGTAATACTCTCGATTGGGAGCCCCCTGTACCCAAGTTAGTGAACTTAATAGTTATGAAATTATTGAAGCGTCAGGAGAGGCAAAATCTATTTAACATTTTCTTAAGAGATTTCACTAACCAATTTAATAAGCGAATTTTATTCAATACAATCAAATACTACGAAGGTGAAGTTAAAATATCCTTCGCTTCCCCCAACTTGGCCAGATCTTATACCGACTTGTTTAACGGCAGATTTTCGGATATAGTCACAATCTTATCAAAACCAATTATGTCATCAGTCAAAATCAATAATATCCCTACACACCTCACGGAAGATGTAGCAGCTCAAAAAGAAGAATATAACATCTCCAACATCCGCTTTATCACTAGCAAGAATGGTCTTCCCATACCAGTAGCATTCTGCAGCGCACCGATGGATGTTCCTCAAATTTTAATGAACACTTAATGTAACCCATTTATGGGGTACAATTTGAAATTTACTCTATTGGAGACATACAGTAACTTGCTCCCGCTCTAATAACTGCCATCAGTGAGAGCACTGGTCATCAAGTTGCTCCTCGTCCCTGAAATGAAGGGTATGCGGATCAAGAATGATGCATCAAACCAAATGCGAGAGCAAATCGTGCTGCTTGAACTGCGGGGGTTAGCACACCGCATAGTCAAAAAAAAATATCTGCTTTAAAAACTACCAAAAGAGGCACATGCCAGATATGCCCAAACACAACAGTTTTGCTGCAACTGTCACATACGGGAAAAACGAAGAAAGTATTCCTGTTGCTGGCATAATGAAGTTTATAGATGCTAGATATCAGGAATCCATCGAGCGTCTTGAAAATCTAGTTAAGTCTTTAGTTAGTCAACTTGGGAATTCTATCTAGGCCCGGCCCAGTTGGGAGAGCGACGACCAACAAAAGAAATTCAGCCACGCCCAACAAGAGGAATGGTTCATCGCAGTAAATAACACCAAACAAATTGGTTCGCATGAACTCATTATGGGCAGTCCCAACCCAAAAAATGAAGATAATGACCGTGGTCATGTGTCTTTTCCTGTTGGAACGGGAAGTGGAAATGGAGAACTTTCCGCCTCTGATTCCGACTAGGCGATGACGTCCAACTCCGGTTAAATCAATGCAATGGGACGTAATCAAGGGCCTTCTTCAGTGAATATCCTTCAGTAGAATTCGAAGGGTGATTCTGCCCTTAGCCTTCTATCTGGTAGAGATGCAGATGTTATAGTCCTTCAGAAGACGCGGCCTATCTGTCTCTGCCAGGATATTACTCGATTTATCTCTAAGCACATCTACACCCACTTTACTCCGTACATAACCGGAGTAAAGTGGTTATGACCCCCGCACTCTTCTTCATCTCAAGGTATTTTAACCCAGTTGAAGAGCTCCTTAAGATCATCCCTTTTTTAAACTACTCTTGTCAAGCCCTATCTTGTTTAGTTATATCACTCTGTCAGAACGATAAGCGTATTATCATAGCCAATGCCTATATTCGGTCATGAAAAATCCACAAGAACCGTGACCTCCTGATCGAATATTGGGAAGCGGTTATGACATCTTACTTGGTGACTTCAACGACAGAACTGGTCGTTGGATTAACGCAGCCCTTCGCAGAGTTAGGATCGACTATCTTATTCATAAACCACCTTCCTTCACTTTTCATTATTCTAGAACACATTCTCTCCTCGATATATTACTGCTTCATAAGATGTGGTTGTTGAAACCCATTTGCACTGAGCAGTCGCGCCGACAACAGATCACCTCTCATTACCTAATTCGATGGCGGCTAGAGAAAAATACGTTGCTTAGAAGAAGGTTTCACTTTGATCCAATCAGTTGCCTTATATCAGGCAGCTATCCAACTCTTCCCGGGAATTGGAAATGAGAGTTTGACCGAATTTAATTCCTACCTCTCATTGCAAGCTACCGCGATCCTTTCGACTACCTATAAAGGTCGAATACACAATTCCACTCCAACAAAACTCAAGGTCCTAGCTAAAATGTTACACCTTCCCAAACTCTTTGTTTCCGCCAGACAGGTTCTCTCGAATGATTACTGGAGCTCGAGATATAGATTCCAGCTGAGTAGGGATAGGGCGATCATTGTTTACCTTAACCTTTCTCAGTCTTCCTTTTGGAAGATATTCAAGAAGGAGAAGTTTGTCTGTGTGAAGGATAGAGCCTTGGGTTATATCGGTCGCATAGGCCTTGACATAGTTTTGGAGAAATTACTATCCTTACATAATATCGGAGCCACTCAGTTTCACCAACCAATCCTGCCCTGGGTTAACTTCAGAAGTAGAAATCTATCTGATCCAGATATCCTAGACTCTTGGGGCCACTTCCGGGCACCTCCAAACCTATGTGTCACTCTCCAATCGGGTCTGTCAACTTTTGACAGACAGTCAGAGAAATAAGGTCGCAATCACAATGCTATTAGCCTAACCGTAGATGTTGCTGACATCACATCAGCCGTCGAGTTTTTTTACCTAAACAAAGATTGATCACTTGTCCTAATGATCTGTAGCCCACCTCGATTCAAAACGCGCTCATTTCCATCTACGAAAAAGCGCTTGCGCGTAAAATCTGATATAGATTATGTAAGCGTAATTTGATCCCACCGAGTGTTCATAGGTTTGTCAAAGGGCGCTCGGTGCATTCAGCAATTGGTGAAGTGCATCAGTATTGTCAGGATAACAGTCATCAGCATGCTGTGGCTGTTTTTCTTGATTTTAAGCTGTATTTGACCGGATCTCCATTCCCTTTGTTATCTCCTCTTTCAGGTCTCTCGGGTTGAGTGCGAGAATTGTTAACAGAATGGAGATTTTGCTGTACACAAAGCGGTTCTTTTATGAAGACGACCATGATGCGCGCCGGTTCTACACTATATGGGGTGTATCTAAAGGCTCCCCACTTTCTCTAATCTTGTATCTTGCTGCCTCCATTGAATTCTATAACAAATTTAAACGTGATCAACATCTTGTGGTATACGCTGATGATACGACATCCCTGTTTTCTGGACGCAGGTGTAAAGATGTAGTCTCGGACATCAACCGTTCTTTAAAAAATCAGTTACCCTCATCCAATTTTATTTTAAACTCCAACAAATCGCAGGTGGTAGTCTTTCATCGCGCCCATGTCATCAAAAAGAAGCTTGAGAGACTAGCACTCTCTGAAATCTCCACCATTTTGCAGCCTCAACCACTCCTCATCTTCACGAGTCGAGTAAAATATCTGGGGTTCACCGTTACGGTGAATTGGTCGGCGAAATCCGACCAGTATAGATTCAAGCGTATCATGAAGAGAGCTAGGTGGGCTATAAAACGGGACCAGCATCTTTCATTGAATGGGAAAACCCAAGTGCGTCTATGGGGGTACTTGGGCTATCTCGGGATTAGTCTTCTTTACCAGAGGACGTCTCCCAGAGCAAAGACTAAGGTTTCTCAAGCTCCTCATCTCGAGATTATCGACCATAGTCCGTCTCGACTGGATTCTTAGGGGTGAAAGACCCCGAATGGTTCAGTCGAAATTCGGTACGCTTGTGCGGCCGGAGGGCTTAGATCCTTCTTGACCTGAGGCCGTAATGATAAAAAAGGAAGATAAAAGAAAATGCTACGACTGGAATGGACAATTGATTTAATTTGTGTTTTCTGCATGTTTTAATTTCTAAATTTTTTCTCAGTTATATAGTTATTTAATAAAACCATTATTATACATCCTTTGAGCATTCTGTTTCTGTATGTGCACAGTTATCCTTACACTATCAACTAATGTCAAATTACCTACTTCAGAAAGCGACTGATCGAACTCGACTGAGAAGTGGCTTTCGCATTTTTAATATTCACAGCTCTTAAACTTATTGTTTAAGTTAATTGAATTGAAAAAAACTAAGAAATATATCCCTTTGCTAATTTTAAAAAATAAATTGTATGACTTTCATAAAATGCATACTTTTTCTATCGTTAATGTTTAGTAACACTATTGATATAGTGTATTAAAATATACCTACAATAATAGTATTTTATGCTACCAGAATTAATTAAAATGTTAGTCAATTCATTGAAAAAATATGTATTTCTTAATAACAGAAATATTATTTAAATGGAAACAAGAACTTCTCGGTTCCAAAATATAATATTTGAGAAATTCTAGTATATATTTTACCAAAAGCGTAAAAAATAATTCAATGCTTATTCAAAACATAATATATTTATTGACATCTTAAATTAATTATCGATACGCTGTACATTTCATTTGATCAATTAAACTTATTGTTTATGCTGATCAAGTCAAATGATCTTGATCAACGTTACTATTAATAATTATATTTTGTAAAAACACGTTTACAATAACCCTATAACTTATTATCTAAGTTAATGGAATTGAATAAACTAATAAATATATTCATTTACTAAACAAAAGTATCAAGTTATAATCTCTATATTTAAGTTATTATTCAATAATAACTTTAAATGTTTGTAAAGATTTAAATATTTGTAATTTATGTCTCTAAAATGTGTTAGAATATATCCCCAATGCATTTACAGGTTCTAGCCCCTCCTTTAAGAGTTAATATCAACGATGTGCCGTTATTTTGTCGAAATTCCGTATAAATATCTTCGTACGCGTCAATACTACAACATGTTTTCTTGCCAAATAGCCATTCGGCTAGTATTGTGCTTTCGATATTAAATGAATTAGGCTTCACGGCTCTATTCTGGCAGCTACCTTGACATTTCGTTATCGGAATCACTGTAGGCGCAACTAACGTATGTAAACCGAATGCCGATCTGTGAAGAAATTTACTTACAGGACAGCAATTTTTACCATCGTCACTAGCACAAAGCAGCTGATTATAGGCATTTCTGTACTGCAGGAATTCAGTTAGGGAAAAGTACTGATCTTCCTTAGGCTTCGGTCTTATTTGAGCAGCAGCGGCGAAACCTCTAAATTGGTGAAGTTGATACATGAGTGGATAGCCTATTTGACGATGTATATTGTGAAGACGTATATATCTATCCTCTGGTAGTTTACCCACATAATGCACAATTATCATTTACGCGTTCGTGTAATGTTGAACATGGGTAAGTGTTTTTGATCGCATCGTTTCGACATATATGTATTATTTTAAACAATCGACATACATATATCCTTTGAGCATTCTGTTTCTCTGTGCACAGTTATCCTTACACTATCAATTAATGTCAAATTACCTACTTCAGAAAGCGACTGATCGAACTCGACTGAGAAGTGGCTTTCGCATTTTTCATATTCACAGCTGCCGTACTCGAGACTCGACACCAAAGGAACTTCTACCACAGTTTTTAAATGAACCCGGATTATCATATTAAGCACAATAAATAAAATTGCTTTAACAATCGCTTGACTAGCTAAAAATAAAATTTACCTCTTTTATTACATTAGCATATTTTACAGCATCAAAATTCATTTTTATTTGAAGTTATACCATATCAGTATTTGTTCAAATTCAAACTTACCTTCTGTAGTTTTCTCGGACACAGGAACCTCTGCACTTAAACCCACCAGAAGAAAGAAGACTAGCATTTTTAACTTAAACTTCGTTAGCGTTTGAATATTGGAGTACTATAAATGAATACTGGAGTACTATCACTTCCTAATTTTGTACACTTGTGGTGGAAACAAATTTTGTTCACAATTTTAAATGGTAATGTCGGATTGTTAGTACTTTGATGTGTGTATTAAAGGATAGCGTCATATTGTGACAATAACCGGTATGTAGTTGTAATGCATTGTTTGTTCATTATACAAATATATACCGAACAGCTTCAATAAAAAACACGTTATAGAAACAAGTTATATGGAAATACTTTAAGTAAATTTCTTAATATTGGCACCAAATTGATGGTTAACGGCATTCGGGTAGTTTGGATATTAATGGATTAAATCATAAAACACATTTAATTATTATCGTTTTTAGATGAAGAATTTGAAATTGGAATTAGTAAATTACTGTCATATATCATCGTTCTATTTTAGCACAAACAGTTACTTGCAACAAAATAATAGTTTTACTTAAAACGAAATAATTATTAAACTACTATAACTATAACGATCCAAATTAGTATTCTCTTTTGATAATAAAAGAATAAAATGTAACTAATCTTGATATTATTATCCCAAATATTTTTCTTTACTTTTGATGCTGACTAATATTAGCAGCTTCAATATTTAAATTGCAATACTTTTTAATTTATATTGTAAATTTACTAATAAATAAACCAGTAATTTCTTAATAATTAATTAATAAAATTTCTCAATAATGTCATATATTCATTTATAGAATATATTCATCCATCGATTTTCAAATGTACACACCAACTAAGAGTTATTGATTACTCAAAGTAATCTAAATTAAATCCAGACTTATGGTTAATTAATTTATTAATAATTAATTAATAATTAATACATTATTCTAGAGATAATTACATGGCAGTAATCATAGATATTAGAACTTTTAATTGTAATATGATAGCTTTTATTTAGAAAGTTCGAAGGGATCTTAACTTTCTGAAATAAAATATTTTAGAACTAGTGAATTATAAGGCATGTCAATTATGTTACTTGCAGTATTGCATCCTCTTATGCATTGCAGTAATGATGTCGTAAGGGGGCCGTCTATAGGTTTCCTTTTGCAGCTAGCAGTGGAGAGAATCCTACCACTGATGAGATGCAATAATGATGAGATGACAATCATTAGGGCGACTTGCTTCAACTTCATTTGAAGTCCCCGACAATTATATAGGAAATTTTCAATAATCCTAGTACTGCGTTGAAATAATCGCAAACTAAGCTGTATTATTTTAAGAGTTTCAATCCGACGTCATTGAAACTCTTTGAATTAAAAAATAAGTGCAGTTTATTAAATTCCAAACGATAACAGATATGTTATCGTTTGGAATATTATTTGTCATATTATAGTCTTTCACCTCATCAGAACTAAGAAACACCAGGAAGTCTCGCTCTAACTCAATGATTTCGTCGAAGTCGTCACAATTACGCAATCCATTGAAAAATGCTTTCCTGCAATAAAGTCCTTAAATGAATTAATGACTTAATTGGTGCTAATGAGTATGTAGCTTGACATGCTAATATAACAATTTATTATTTAAATCCAAAATCACATTTATTGAATTATATAAAAAAATAATATTTTGGAAGCATTCGATATTTAGCGTATGGCTTTAAAGGTCAAACATACTACATGTTGATTTAGACAGCTTTTATTACCTTTTTGTACGATGTAATATTTGATTATTCGTTTAGCTTTTAACATCATATTCAAATTCTTGTAAGTTAGGATCTACGATATTTTACGTTTATAAAATAAGCTGATATGTTGTTTTAAGTATTATTTTTAATTTTTAAACTTATTTTAGTTAATTGATTTAATTAATTAACTAATTTATTAAGTCATTTTGTATTACTCGCAACCAGCTAATTGTTTATTTCTGGCGATGTTGCTGATTGTTAATAATAATTTGACACTTTTATAAATTGGAATATTGATTGATTTCCCTTTTTTTGAGAAATTACTAAAAAGCTGCTTTAATAGACTGTAGACTTAAGCATTAAATCCCATGTCTAAAAAGAATTGTGTAAGCAATAATAAAAACGGAAAGAGAAAACTAGGAAATGATTAATTAGCAAGGCAACAAAAACGTGAAATAAGTTAAAAATCAGGTATATAATGGCAAAAAACGAGCCAGTAAATATAAAACCAATTATCTTCTTTACACTAAATATCTAAATAACATCTACACATTCGGTTTGGCACGGAATCGTACACGACGTATTCTGTAGTACGATAACGGTGGCTTTAATTGTCCATTTGTTGTCTGTATATGAGAAATCCTCGTTTTAGGATTGACATTTTTTATGCTTTGAGCTCTCTGTGACTTATTTTTTTTATCTACGGCTTTGTAATGAACTCTCATGACCCTCGAAGTGTCATGTTTCTCATCGTTCAATTTATTAAAAAATGATTTTCTTAATGTTTTGTTACAGTTGAGATTTCCGTGCTTACGATGACAAGAACGATATATACCTACATTTGTTGTAATTGGATGCTTGTTCTCGATCAGTTTATGCTGGCTTATGTTGCTATTTGGCCGCTGTTCGTCGCTTTTGTAACGTGATATATTTTTCTTCGCAAAGTGGCTTAACATAAAGTAAGATCTATTTAAACTATTGCTTTGAATAATGTTTTTGCTGTGAGAATGCTGCAGATCAGGTTGCTGACTTTGAACAGTTAGAAATGCAAAGAAATCGGGATGCTTCACCTCATTCCAGTCACTAACATTTACGGCCTGAGCGGAGCAAAACGATCCCATTGATGGGAACCAAGCTACTCTTAGATGTATTGCAGAATTAGAAAGACCGACATGATCCCATTGCAAATGGCGAGCGGCTACAACCGATCTGTGTCGTTTAAACAAGCAATTGTGGCTGTCTCTAATTTGCTAGATAAAAAAAATGATTTTCTACTATAATAAATAACAATCTCATACACTAACCTGTCCAATAATGTTTCTGCCACGCACGCATAGCCATCGATTTGTGCTAGCCGACTGTATAAATACAAAACCGGGAGCAACAGGAAGAAACCAAAAATCATCTATTTAACAATCAAAATACAATAAAATAGGTATTTTAGAAATGACACAACTCTGTATATTTTGATAAATTCGTAATTACTTTTACAATATTTTAAACTACTACTGGGGCTCACTATATTTGGTCGAATAAATGAACATTTGATAGCTACTGTTTGCAACCTAAGGAAACAGGTGATATGTACGAATAATTCATGAAATAATCTAAAATAGAAAATGCTAAATTTGAGGCTCTACCAGAAGTAAGACGCAATGCAAAGTCATTTTAAAATTTATGCGAATAATAAATTCATATGTCTAAAGTTTTGTGATCCATTTTTTTCAGTAACGATCCTATCAAATGTTTGTGCGTCGCTACTCTACCTTTAATATAAAGTTATAATATTCTTTAAATTCACTTGAATTGTTCATTTCTACATCGTTTAGTGTCCCATCCAAAGATGTGTAATAACGAAATGTCAGTAATAAATATTGCTCGTTTCAATTTCATGTGGCGTCTACCATAATGCAACATTAAGAATCCATCAAAAAATATTAAATCGATTATTTTGCAGATGTTGGCATTATGATTTTGCACGTAATAGCGTGCTTAGACACAGTTTGTAAAATGTGTGCAAGGTATGTGACTTGCAATATCGAGGTCGGTTGAGCCATTAGGTGGGCGCTGAGTATCACACTGATTATTTTCCCATATATTCCTATGCTATGGTTCAATCATTCCTTTACAAACATGTAATTATTTATCGTTTGACTGCTTTTCAAGTAATTTTATTTTTAGTCGATATATAACGTTATTTATTTTTTGTGAACTATCAAAAAAAAACAAAATTATTTCAACTTCAACAAATTTCAGTAACTTACTAATATTTATCAAACATTTTCTAAATTTTACTTGATTGCATCTACGAGCTGAAATTCTTCTGGTTATGGCACTACACTAAACTCACAGGTATTGTTCCTATTTTTAATACAGCAGGACGCTACTAATCAGCCTGGGTGGGGCTCATCAGCTGCTGACCCAGACCTACATTACACGTTTCGACCCTTATTATCTGCTTCGTACACGACTGGCTGCTCCAGTGGTGTTGATATACATTTATGTATATTACTTTTGGTAGGTGATTAAAGATCTATTAGAAACCCACCCTAGTTATGTGATCCGCTAACCGGATCACTGTTTTTCATGATGCCGCTTGTAATGACTGTTTTTAATTTAACTTAAATGCATCTGTGAGGTGAAATTCTTCTGATTGTGGAACGACAATATCATTACATGTTTAGTTCATATTCTTGATACAGTGATCTGGCTAGCGGATCACACACATATGGTTCAAGATAAATAGATATGTGAAAAGTAATTCTTGAAGAAATAATCAATGTAAATTGATAAAAATACGATATATAATAGAATATTAAAATACGCTTGATTGCATCTTTGAGCTGAAATTATTCTGGTTGTAACACGGCATTATCATCACAGGTATTGTTCCTATTCTTGATACAACAAGAAACTACTAATAAGCCTGGGTGGGTCTCATCAGCTGCTGACCCAGACCTACATTCCACGTGTCAACCTTTATTATCTGCAGTCTCCTAACACTGGTGGTTATCGGATTTAAACTCGGGACGTCTGCATCGCGATTCAACGTTACATCCACTGGGCTGGATGCAACAAGAAGCTACTTATTAGTAGCTTTTTGATACAACAAGAAGCTACTAATAAGCCTGGGTGGGTCTCATCAGCTGCTGACCCAGACCTACATTCCACGTGTCAACCTTTATTATCTGCAGTCTCCTAACACTGGTGGTTATCGGATTTAAACTCGGGACGTCTGCATCACGATTCAACGTTACATCCACTGGGCTGGATGCAACAAGAAGCTACTTATTAGTAGCTTTTTGATACAACAAGAAACTACTAATAAGCCTGGGTGGGTCTCATCAGCTGCTGACACAGACCTACATTCCACGTGTCAACCTTTATTATCTGCATGCTCCCAACACTGGTGGTTATCGGATTTGAACTCGGGACGTCGGCATCGCGATTCAACGTTACATCCACTGGGCTGGCTGCTCCAGTGTAGACATACATTTCTGTATATTTTTATCTTATTTTTCGTATATTATTTTTCTTTATATTATTTTTCTGTATAATGTACAAAAATGTACACCATTTGATAATAAAATTATACCTATATTACATTGGAATCCTAAATTACACAAAAACCGAATAAAACCTAGGTTCATATGTAGTGTTTTTGAATACACTTTAAACTTCTTTCTGTTTATATGAATAAACGGCTTAAAGTAATTAAAACACTTTCTAAATTAGATAGTTACATAGACAAATAACTGGCACAATAACTTATATATTTATATAATTATTTATTATTTATTCATTTTATTTATCATTTTTTAATTTATAAATATAAAATATGGAGACTAAGTTATCTGATCTGAATTGTTTGTCAGATTCTTCCAATAATATCGTGGTAGATACTAAATTTAGTAGAAACGAGCGTGCTGGCCATCGATAAATTACTAAAAGATTGTGACCTAACGATAACATTACAGCGATTCATAGAGGACTGTGATACTGCAAGTTAAGCAAGACTCACAGCAATATGTTGACGTACATTTATGTTATATCTCAGCAAATATCAACACATTTCGTAGTGGTAATATCACCATCTTGCCCGTACAAAATAATAAATTAAAAATAAAAATATTATTAGTAAAGTCTTCATATTTCATTGTTATTTCCAAATTAAGTAAAAGAACCCTGATGACTGTCATTTTGCTATTAAAATTATTGAAATACTCTGCAGTGCTAGCTACAGAAAGATACCCTGTAACAAATGTAGTCTCCCTGCTGGCTGCAGGCGCTTGCTGAGTCCATTTCAGCAGCCAGCAGCATTCACAGTATGTTCTAATGATGGTCGTAATATCTGCGAAACGATATCCATTATGATTTTCGTTTCTCTTTAATTTGATGTCTATCACAATGAAATATATGAAAAAATTCTGTAAAGAGTTTAATTTTAATTTATTATGGAAGTTTAAAATCGAAATATTTAATTACCAAGAATGCACAAAATTGTTTCAAATGAGATGTACCAACTTAACTGATCATACAATCAATAACAAAGTCTATGGATATATTGGTTACACTACTCATAAGCTATCGAAGATGATGGAACAACATTATGACGATATTCAAAAGAAGAATTAGGCATTAAAACCTAGATACAATGGATTTGCAAGAACGCTAGTATTTTCTAATACCCACATCAACTGTATTCTTGACTTCTCATTCTAATTTTGATAACTGTTTCATATTGTTCTGACGATGATAAAGGGAACTTAAAAGTCCATTCTCAAAATGTCAACTTAAACAACTGGATTACTCAAATATCTTTACGCTAATTCCACGTTTAACCATTTTACCAACTTTATCAATGTTATATTATTTTTATATTATCTTCATCAACTTTATCTCATGTTATAACAAATGCCTTACCGTCTGTAATACTAAAATTCGTTTTCGGAAGTTCAGCTCTCCTGCCATATACAAATCCATTTGAATCCATTTTTAATTTACATTGGCTTCTTCCGACAATTTGATACATGCGATTTAATTTAGTATTCACGGACTCGTGTCTTTTGTCAAATCTGTCCTTGTTTATTTGACCATACATGGATGATGAACTGTATTTGAACTTATTGACTTGCGAAGGACGTCCGACAATCTTTTTGATAGGACGATTTTCTGAATATGGTACAGTTGACAAAAACATTACAAAGACCCAATAAGTAACGGATAACTTCAATAGAGATTCAACTCGAGAGAACAGCGAAATTTTCATGAACACATAGAATTTGTCTACACGATAAGAGCATTATTTGAAAAAGTGTAATTAATGAATAAGTAGCACTCTTCTTTGGTTTTGGAAGGGCTAAAGTAAAAAAATTAAAAAGAAAATTTAAAAAGCTATTTTTGACGATAATCTTTGCAGCTTCTGCTCTCCAACAAGCATAAGCGGAAATCAAATATACAAAACTTTTACTTTTATAAAGTTTTGTATGTTTTAATATTAATTATAGTTAAAAGAGAACTATACTAAATATAAACGATATTTTTAATTTAATTAAATTTGGCTATATATTGACGGTTAATGAGTGCTATTGAAAACAGCTCACCTCTGTAATTTAAAGGCATGACAATAAAACACTTGTATATCTTGAACAGGAGATAATATTCAATGAAGAATACGCAATTGATCTTATTTTTTGGAATTTATATATAACTAAATTAGAGTATGCGAAGCTGAGAAAAAGCCAATTTATTAATTATTTATTAATTAATTTTGATAAGCATTATAATATCAAAGCTGTCATTTTAAATGTCACCTTTAAAATGTCCATATTACATCGGTCTTGTTTGTGTATTTATGCAATTGTGTTCATTATTAAATAATCATTTTACTAAATTAAAGACTGAATGAAGCCATTTGCTAAATCGGATTTAATAATTGATATTATATCCGATATTAACAGATTAATTTTTTATGGCATAGTAGTGAACCTAATTACTGCACGTAATATAATTTATTTGATATCTTTAGAATGTACGTTTTTTGGTTCAAAAATTACCAACAGTGAAATATACATATCGGATCGGTAGCTTATGAGCTCTTTTATGTGGTCTACAGTCATTGGATCATAGCAAGAATTAGAAAGTATTGATTTGTGTCAATAAGTTTAATTTTGAAAAAAAAAGAAAAAATAAATATTATTATTTATTTTGAGAAAGTTATATGAACAAAGCTCAATGAACATGATGAAATAATGATAGTATAAAATCATAAAAATGTGTATCATTTAAATGTATCGATATATATATCGATATTAACGGATAATTTTTTATAGCATAGTAATGAACACAATTACTGCATATTATTTATTTGAAATCTAAAATTACTTTAATAAAATTTGTAAATTGTTAAAAATAAAGTTTTCAATTAAGTGAAACTCTAAAAACAAACCTCTAACTCTATATTTTCATATAACATTGATATTATTTGCGGCAGAAAAAATTGCTTCTTGCGTATTTTTAATTTAGAAGCTTCAATGAAGACTTTACCCAGTGAAAAATATTTCAACATTTTAAATATTTACGATTAAATATTAATCTTATTAAATATTAAATAATTTTAAATATTTAAATATTTAAGTCAAAATTAAGACTTAAAGTGAAACACTTAAAGCAGCAGCCGATTTTAATATTCGTCAGCTGACAGAAGAATAACTAAACTCCTTAGCCTTAATAACATTTGGATAACATTTTTATTATACTTCAGTTTGAATAACCTATTGCCAAATAAATTTTATTTTATTTATAGCACAAAGTTAAAAAGAACATATGAAGATCCCTAAATTGTCTGGTAATAAGGAATGTAATTTACCACCTCCGACAGAAAAAGAGTTTGGATAAGTTTTAACTGTAATATCTTCTTAAGAACCCCCTAATAAGTCTTGATATGCTTACTAATTGCATTGCTGCAATGTTGGATTCAAATAATATTTATCGCGTAAACGTTTCTACGTTTTTATTACATTCGAGCTTATGTTTCACATCAAAACATTAAAGCCTACAAATCCCTATTTTATATAAGGATTTAAGAATTTTAAGATATAAGGATTTTTACCTTTTTATATGATGTTGTGTCACAATCAAACATTCTACCAGAATATTATCGCCGTTCAATATAAACATCAATCAGATTTTCTTTTTCGTGATGAATATATAACACGGCTTTAAGCCAACCGAAATAATTATTTACTAATGTTGATAATTACATGTTTTATATCTTTATTTTACCAAAATAAAGGTAATTTTGGTAATAATTAAATAATTTATTTAAATATTTATTTTAAATATTTAAATAATTTATTTTTTAAATAAATTATTTTGGTAAAATAAACTATTTTGATATCTTTATTTACATTTTGTAATCTTTTGAGTAAGAAATTTTTTGCATAAGTTTACAATATTTTGCGAAAGTTTGTAATCCATTGCTTAAGTCCATCTTATATGCAAGTCTTATATTAGTTTAGCTCAATTTGATAATTAAGCCAAATAGTTGCCCATGTAGATTTATTATTATTTATTAAATAAGTTTATTATTAATTGCGAGTTATAATTACGCAATTAATGTTTTGTTTCAAAACATTATTCAAAACAATATTCAAAAATATTCGATTTATTTTTGAAAATTCGAGTATTTTGACTTTTAAAATATTAATAATTGACTATTAAGATCGATTATTATTAGTAAAATTTAAGTACGTTTAAAATGGTGTTTAAAATTAATAACGTTAGCATCAAATATATAAATATCGACACTTAAAACTTCGCTCTCTAAGTAATACAAAGAGCATAATGAACAATGCATAAAAACGAGTTATGGCATTCATAAAAAGTTATGCGTAAATATGCACAATTTATGTATATAGTTTTATGCATTGCATAAAAATCAATGACTAGTATTGATCTACAATGCTCACAAGTAATAAAATGTAAGTAATAAGGTAATACTTACGTTAAGTAATGCCCAATTATTTATATTGTAAATACAATATATATTGTATTTAGACCACATTTAAATATTTACACTTTACTTTTCGATTATTAAACGAATGCATTCTTGAACTATACTATATTCTTCGATTCAATTACTTTTTTATTCTTCTGAATTAATGCATAATTTTCCGGTTAAATGCAAATATCTTAAATCATAATACGAAAATAATAAATATTTACCAAAATAATTAATTATTTTCGTATGATTTAAGAAATAGTATTTTTGCGATTATTCTGATAATTATACATTAATTCAGAAGCACGAAGCAAGTAATTAAATCGAAGAATACATTAGTTCGAAAATACATTCATTTGATTGTAAAAAAGTATTTTTACTTAAATATTTAAATGTGGTCTAATGAAAGTAGTTTAAAAATGGTATCCTTAAAATCAGAATGATCGTTGATTAAGCCAGTTTATCGTAGAAGAATTGAAGCATGAAAATAAGCAGAACTCGCAATTATAAAAAAGCGTTCACGAATTATGTTGTCACGATTTTATAAAATTTGTAATCTTTAATTATTTATCTCTAATTATTTATCTCACACGGTTATTAACCGTGAAATTAATATTATCATATTATAATAATATTATATCATAATATCATTATAATATTGGATTATTATTAATACTGGGTTTCTCATAATTCGCAAAGACCCACACTTAATAACAAAATATTGTTATACAATTAGCCGAACATATAGACAGAAATTGTGTCTGAAAATGATTTATCCAAAAATAATAAAGCGACGACGTATTGATGGGTTGCAGTTCATTGCCTGGAAGTCGGTCAATATTGCTAGCTTCTGCTAATCAGAAGACTGATTACCAATTATATCACCTTGTGTGATCTAATTGGTTATTAATCTAGTTATTAATTGAAGTGTAACTTGTAAGCTCCCGGAGCACAGTGGGAACAATTCAGCTCTTAAATTATAAAAATATATCCTCAAAGGATCCTGTGAGGAAACAACCAACGACAGCAATAAAATTTCTTGCCGAATAAATTAGGATGATCCGGAAAGCACGTGGTTTGTTTAAAGAGGCTATGCCCATGCTACCACGTCAACGAATTATCGGAGATGCCTTTAAATATATCACAAGGCAGCTGAAACGACTGATGGTAGTTCGCCTTACTAACGAGTGCTGCCAGCTACCATCAGATCGCTAGGAGTGATTACGAAGTCTGATCTGCTTGTAATTGAACTCCGGGTTTAGAAAATTCTTGATTATAAAACTGTAGCTTGTAAGCTCCCATAGAACAGTGTGAACCATTCAGCTCTAAAATTATATATATTGGTAGTGCGAAAAATTGCTTGAAACTGTGGTCCAGAAGCCAATACTGGCTACGATTGATTTTAAATCCATATGCTGCTAAATAACTGAAATTCGATCATAAGCTCCATAAGTCTAATGTATCACTCCGAGACGCTCCAAAACGTATTCCTTTCAGACATCTGTGAGAAATGCCTTGCCCTCGTAACCAATGGTGTTGCTTGATATACTGGACTTTGAATCACGACTTTCAGTCACCGTGTCACTACTAAACGATAACTATAGAATGATACCACCTGAGGGCTATGCCTGACAATTCTTTATATATTTATTTATATTTATATATTCGTCAATATATACCTTACATAACATTACACTACATTAAAGTGTAAATAAAACACTGTTATATATATTTATTTTAATATATTAATTATATTTAATATTTTAAATATTATATTAATATTGTTATATATAATTTAATATAATTGAATATTATTATTAATTGAATATTGCTATAAATTGAATTTATTATTTAATATAATCGAATAGCCCACTGGTTGGATACGTTAATATAATTCATATTTAATATATAATATATTTAATATATAAAAATATATATACAATATATTATATAATTTATTATAATATATTATATATAATAAATACCAATTTAATATAATTGAATATTCTTATACTTGAATATTGTTATTAATTGAATAGTGTTATAATTTAATATTATTATTTGATATAATTGAATAGCCTACTGGTTGGATAAAAGGTTGGATACGTTAACTACATATTGTTAAATGTTTTACTTCTGTCAACGTTAACATTAAATATAGCATATGATAAATTGAACAATTTCCCTCGGTAATAGTCTGATGGAACTTGCTTTCCAAAATCGAGACCATCTATAATAAAAGTAGCCTGTCAAAAATTTAATTTAATTAAAACAATTAATTTACACTTTATAAAGTTACTTTTAAATAAATAATAAAATTATTTATTTATTTTATTTTAATATAAAAATTGATCTACTTATCGATCAATATATTATTAGCTCATTAAAAATTCGTTTAAAAGAAGAATTCCGTCCTTATGAAATTACGGATTTTCCTTGAATAAATTGTAATTTACGATTAAAAATCGATTATATCTAGAATAAAAAGAGAATTTTGTATCTCATCAACAAATGGCAAGTAAATGTTTTCGCTTTTAAAACAAATGGTATGATCGTTTCAATAAGTTAAATTGTCGTTTCATCGTAAAATTGTTTGAAACGTAAGCAAATAGACAAATTACCAAATATTTTAAAATGTTACTACTAACTATTACTGAGTATTTACTTTCTTTAAATATAAAATTATTTATGTATATAAAATTATACATGAGTTTTAAAGGTCTTTCATTTCTATAATAGCTACACCAGGTTCTTCAAAACATGCTTACCATGTTATTTAAAAGATGAACAGATGGAGCAACGGAGAATACAAATGGGCAGTAGAATATGCTGTATATTCAAGTAGGCGCTAAATTAAATTGAAATATCTATAGAGCACATCCAATTCAATTAACGTTATCTAAAATCGTTCGTCAATTCAGCTTATTCAGTACATGCATTCAAGCTGGGACGTTTCTATGAGATTATTTTTTCTTTATTTCAAATTTTAAATATTACAGAATCAATAAGCACCGATGTTCTTTAGCAGCTAAGTTTATAGACTTACTTAATATCGATACATTTTAATGACATACATTTTTATGATTTTTTACTATCATCATTTTATGATGTTCATTGAGCTTTGTTCATATAACTTTCTCAAAATAAATAATAATATTTATTTTTTCTTTTTTTTTCAAAATTAAAACATTGATATTAAACTTATTGACACAAATTAATACTTTCTAATTCTTGCTATGATCCAATGACTGTAGACCACATTAAAGAGCTCATAAGCTCTCAATTTAAATGGTGACATTTAAAATGACAGCTTTGATTTATTATAAACAAATTTATATTTTAATTTTTACCTTGTGATGGGTAAACTAACGAGTGAAAGATGATTCTAAACTCACAAATGTTACTTGATTATTATGGCAAGTTGTGCATTTTTCACAAATGGACAAAAGTATATTTTTCAAAAAGTAAATTAACAATATAGGCTTTTTTAATTAGCTGACTTTGTGTTCATTTGCTTAAATTGTATTTCGTACATTTTAACCAAATATATCTCGTATGAAACACATGACGATTTTATTTATACCACAAAGTATTGTGTTACATTATAAGTTAATTTAAATAATAATTTATATTTAAAATGTATTAATATATATAAACAATATACCACCATTGACTATCTAATGACAAAATGCGTCAATTCCTTAAGAATTAAGGAATTGCGATTTCTTAAATAACCGGGGATTGACAATTACTAAAATATATATTTTTTATCCTAAATCATAAAAATTGATATTAAAAATCAACGTTAATCTTGAAAATTGAAAAGTGTTTAGATTAAATTCCTTAATTTTTCAAATAGGGAAGTTGTGTTCTTTACGGAAACTTACGAATTATAGTTGATGGTTATCATCAAAAATAGATTTTTGAAAATAAGTTTAAGATGATGTTAGGGTTTCACTATCCGTTGCAAAATCATGTACCTGCATCATCCTTCATAACAGTTGGGAATTTTCTTTAACCTTCGGTAATAATGTGTCTAAAACTTTGTATATCAAATACCTGTTATCTGTTATTAAATTTATGATATTTTTGTCAGTAATGAAATTACAAGTTATTGAATAGCAACTGTTTAGAAGAAACTATAGAAACGATCTGTTGTTAACAGTTGTCTAAGCGAAGTTAGGATTTTAGTTCGGTCATTCAGATGGTGGCAGCAACCGCTTTACCAAAATTAGCAGATATGCATTTTTAATATATTTTGTTAAAGGCTGGTTACTTATATTTATACGGCTACAGAAAACTTTATCGATTGTATAAAGTTCTTTCAATAAAACATTTACCTACTCACATGTGTCAAGTTAAACGAAAGAAGATGAGTTGTGAATATGCTAGTATCGGTATAAGGATGCAGTATTTTTTCATGTGCACGAGAAAAAGCGTGTGAAAGCTAAATTCATAATACAAACGGCTATTTCCATGAATCGTGTAACACGTGCATTTCAAAAATTCTAAATAAAATGAGGGAAGTTGTGGAAATCAGCACGTGGCACGAACAATGGTAAATGGAACAACTGAAAATATAATGGGCAACGAGTGTTCAATCCACCTGTGCAATTCGGTCAAATCAAAAAATTTCGGACTACATTTGTGAGTAAGTGAACATAATCTCACAACAAATCTGATAGATACAATTCTGTTCTAAAACGTGTATCACTATTATAGATTCAATTCACTGCTTTAAGCTGCTATCAGATGTTACCCGAGTCGTCCTTGTCGATAACGACATAAAACTCAGTTTGTCGGGTTATATCCCAGAAACCGCATCGTGTTCCCAAGCTTATCAGTCGACATTGTGCATCGAAAAGTAGAAAAGCCTCCTTGAGTTCAATAAACTGCTTTTCAGACAATTAATCTTCCATCACACCATCCACATGCCCTCTTGATTGATAGAGCCACCGTGGAATCACCTGTATAGATTAGTGTGATTGCCGGCGGTATCGTATTCGATACCGCCAGCGATCAAATGTAAGTAATGTTACAGTGTACTTGTCTTTCTTATATCTGCTGATAATCGAGTAAGAGCTTATGTAACTAAATAAATGCAACTTTCTACATTGGGAGTGAACAAACATACTTATAAAAATGCCCAGGTAAAAATGTTAAATATATCAATTATCAAATAACTTATATAAGAGAATTGTGTTATATGCAAAGAGGGAGCAATATCCCACAGCTGTGTACTTTGGGATTTCTACATGGGAAATGTGAAAATACGATTATTTATGATAGGCAGTCTGTTTACTGTTGCTCTTGTTTTCAGCATGGGAAGGGTATAAAGTGTAAAAAATCCTGCCTTGATCACAATATTATACTCACGTTAGACTATTACGAAAATTATCTTAACATAGTTATTTGATCCTAATAGTAAGCGTGTAGGTTTGACTTAATGTTTTTAAGCTTTCCCGCTGCTTACATATCAATCAGTATTCTGATTGAATACAAATCGGAAAAGACTCAAACAGTAATAGGGAAAACAGTAATAGAACAGTCAGTTTAACAATTCTTGATTAATAACTACTTACAATTTAGTATCTTATAATTGGCAGGGTCAAATCATTATTAATGCATTAAATTGCGATTTGTCGTAAAAATTTCATACGTTAATACCGACGGGCGATCAAGGAGTTTTTTTGGAATGGAAAAGGCGAATTTTGGTAAGAGTTTTAACTGTTCTGATGCTGTAACAGACAGGGAGGTAAGCGTTTTGTTGTCCAATTCTTAACAGGATGGGGGGGGGTATTTCCCCTGATCCCAAACAAAAAAACTTGGTAAAACAGCCTATTGCTAGACACAATCTTTTCAATACCTTCCTTCATGTCTTCGTAAATGATTATAATAAGCGTTTTGTTGTCCAATTCTTAACATGATGCGGGTTATTTCCCCTGATCCCAAACAAAAAACTTGGTAAAAAACTTGGTAAAACAGCCTATTGCTAGACACAATCTTTTCAATACCTTCCTTAGTGTCTTCGTAAATGATCATAATAACCGTATTTTGTTCAACTCTGTTCGTTTGCACGACTCTAGTCGAAAGATTTCTTTTACAACTACTTATCTAGCTAACGAATACAGTAATTTTTTAAAAAGAATCTTACACACTTAGGAAAGTTGGAATTTAAGCCTATCCAGGCTTCTGTTAAAATAAATAATTTCCCTCCTTACTAAGAGGTGGAGGATTTGAACTTACTGAAAACACTATACAAACTGTCGTCGGTTCGTCCAGTGAAAAGTAAGGCCGGCCATGATTTACCGATTGCCTTTTGCTCTTTTGACTCCGGTCATGCTGAGATTCTAGTTATGTCGGCATCTAACCCCTTCCTGGGGTACAACCTGAGATTTTCTATCTTAGAGGAAGATAACATGACTTACCCCCCACTGCAATGCATGTAATCAGTGGGGGCATTAGGGGGTCTACATGCACTACCCCAAAAATTTGTGGATTATGTAGCTCGGACTCCTGTGTTAGCCTTATGAAAGGGCAAAATGCGAGGCTTACCCTGCCTGCTCGAATGGTAAAGGTGACCATCCCGCATGGTCCCGGAAGTGTAATTATTTCAAAAGCTATAGACGAGCATACATGGGCCAAGCTCCCAAATATGCGGAGCCGTCTACTGATTCAGACTGCGTTGTAGCTTACAGGATGACGGATAAGGACATTATTCGGTTACTAGATTCCTATAAGAGGAGAATCCTTAGCGAAATGAATTGTTTGATTTCTAATCTATTGTCCTCATTTCTCACACCTTCGAAAATATCCAAGCAATCGGTACCGGAATCAAAGAAAAGGGAGGCGTCAGTTCACATTATTCCCCCTATTAAAATTGGAAAGATGTATAAAAGAGAAAGACCTCCCAGGGAAATGAAGATAAAGCCCTGAGCAAGTGCCTATTCTGTACCCGGTAGTAGCGGAGAGAGCAACCTTTCCGCCCCTAGATCCGTCTAGGGGAAGGCAATCCCACCCAGCTAATATAACCCAATGCAGAGTACTCGTGATCCTTTTTCACTGAATATCTTTCAGTGAAATTCGGGAGGAGCTTCTGCCCTTAGACTTCTATCCGGTAGAGGTGCAGATGTTATAGTCCTTCAGGAGACGCGGTCTATTCGTCTTCTCCAGGACATTAATCAATTCATCCTTAAGCACATTTGCTCCCACTACATTTCGTGCAAAACCCGGTCCTGCCCTGTTAAGTTATCCTTCAGTGGATTAGAAGACCTTGAGATGAAGACCTCTTCAACTCAAGGTCTTTTAAACCTAGTTAAATGCTCCTTAATATCTTCCCTTCTACTCAACTATTCTTGTCCAGCCCTGCCTTGTTCAGTTATATCACTCTGTAAGAACGGTAAACGCCTCAATCTAGCCAATGTTTACGTCCGTCCAGGTGAGATTCACAAAAATCGTGACCTCCTGGATAGGGTTATAGATAGCGGTTAAGACATAGTACTTGGTGACTACAACGACAGAACTGGTCGTTGGATTAATGCAACACTCCGCAGAGCCAGGAACGGTTATCTTATTCACAAACCACCGTCCACCACCTTTCATTTCACATCAAGGAATTCACTCATTGACTTATTACTGCTCCATTAGAGGTGGTTGTTGAAACCCCACTGTACGGAGCAGTCGCGACAACATTTGTCCACCTCTCATGACTTGATTCGTTGGCGGATCGAAGACGATACGCTGCTTCGAAGGAGATTCCACTTTGATCCTATCAGAGTGGCTTTCTTTCAGGCATCTATCCAACGCTTTCCCCTAATTGGTAATGAGAGTCTAACCGAATTTAAATCCTTCCTTTCTTCGCAAGCTACTGCGATGCTTTCGACAACCTACAAAGGTCGTATTTACAATCCCACTCCGACAAAACTCAAGACCTTAGCATATATGCTCCGTCTTCGCAATCTATCTGCTTCTGCCAGGCAAGTTCTCTCGAAAGAATATTGGAGCACTAGATATAGGTTCCAACTTGGTAAGGATAGTGCAAGCATTGCTTCCCTTAATCCAGCCCAGTCTTTCTGCTGGAAGATATTCAAGAAGGAGAAGTTTGTCTGTTTGAAGGGTAAAGCATTGGGCTGGATTGGAAAAATAGGTCTTTACAAAGTTTTAAAAAAGTCACTATCTCTACATAATTATGGAACCACTCAATCACCTCAACCAATCCCGCCTTGGGGATACTTTAAGAGTAGAGCTATATCTGTCACAGATATTCTTAACTCACGGGGGCCTCTTCCGGGCACCTCCGAATTCGTCGCTCTACTCTCTTCTCGTGTAAGCGGCCGTCACAATGCTATAAGTCACCCCTTACAATGTAGCCGGCATCAACATTAGTAGACGTGCTTTTATTTCAAAGAAAAATCCGGTCTCTTGTCCTAAATACCAGCGGCCCATTTCAATTCAAAAATCCCTCATCTCCATCTACGAAAAAGCGCTTGCGTGTAGAATCCGCGACCATTTAACTAAGCGTAATTTAATCCCACCTGGGTTCCATGGGTTCGTCAAAGGTTCGCTCGGTCCATTCCGCAGTAGGTGAAATGCATCAGTTTTATCAGGAGAATAGTCATCAACTTGCTGTGACTGTTTTCCTTGATTTTTCTGCTGCATTTGACCGCATCTCCATTTCCTTTGTTATCACTTCTCTCAGGTCCCTTGGGTTAACTGCGAGAATTGTTAACAGGGTGGAGATACTGCTGTAAACCAAGCGATTCTATTATGAAGACGATCCTGATGCGCGTCAGTTCTACCCTATTACGGGTTTATCAAGGTTCCCCTCTTTCTCCAATCTTATTTCTTGCTGCCTCCATTAAACTTTTAAAAAAATTTAAACGTGAACAACGTCTAGTGGTATACGCTGATGATACCACAGTCCTGTTCTATGGGCACAGGTGCAAAGACGTAGTCTCGGACATCAACCGATTCTTTTTAAGATAAAAAGACCAGTTAACCCGATCCAATCTTATTTTTAACTCCGCCAAATCCCATGTGGTAGTCTTCAATGGCACCCTTGCAACAAAGCAAAAACTTAAGATATTAGCACTCTCACCCACTCCTCCATTTTGACTAATCAACCACTCCCTACCTTCACGAGTCGAGTAAAATACCTAGGGTTCACTGTTACGGTGAACTGGTCGGCCAAAGCTGACCTGGATAGACTTAACGTATCCTGAAGAGAGCTAGGTGGACCCTGAAACCGGCCCAGCATCTGTCATTAAAACGGAAAACCCAGGTGCGCCTCTGGGGCACTTCGGCTATCTCGGGATTAGTCTTCTTTTCTAGAAGACGTTCCCAGAGCAAAGGCTAAGGTGAGAGTGCTAATCTCTTAAGTTTTTGCTTTGTTGCAAGGGTGCCATTGAAGACTACCACATGGGATTTGGCGGAGTTAAAAATAAGATTGGATCGGGTTAACTGGTCTTTTTATCTTAAAAAGAATCGGTTGATGTCCGAGACTACGTCTTTGCACCTGTGCCCATAGAACAGGACTGTGGTATCATCAGCGTATACCACTAGACGTTGTTCACGTTTAAATTTTTTTAAAAGTTTAATGGAGGCAGCAAGAAATAAGATTGGAGAAAGAGGGGAACCTTGATAAACCCGTAATAGGGTAGAACTGACGCGCATCAGGATCGTCTTCATAATAGAATCGCTTGGTTTACAGCAGTATCTCCACCCTGTTAACAATTCTCGCAGTTAACCCAAGGGACCTGAGAGAAGTGATAACAAAGGAAATGGAGATGCGGTCAAATGCAGCAGAAATATCAAGGAAAACAGTCACAGCAAGTTGATGACTATTCTCCTGATAAAACTGATGCATTTCACCTACTGCGGAATGGACCGAGCGACCTTTGACGAACCCATGGAACTTAGGTGGGATTAAATTACGCTTAGTTAAATGGTCGCGGATTCTACACGCAAGCGCTTTTTCGTAGATGGAGATGAGGGATTTTTGAATTGAAATGGGCCGCTGGTATTTAGGACAAGAGACCGGATTTTTTTGGAATAAAAGTACGTCTACTAATGTTGATGCCGGCTACATTGTAAGGGGTGGCTTATAGCATTGTGACGGCCGCTTACACGAGAATAGAGTAGAGCGACGAATTCGGAGGTGCCCGGAAGAGGCCCCCATGAGTTAAGAATATCTGTGACAGATATAGCTCTACTCATAAAGTATCCCCAAGGCGGGATTGGTTGAGGTGATTGAGTGGTTCCATAATTATGTAGAGATAGTGACTTTTTTAAAACTTTGTAAAGACCTATTTTTCCAATCCAGCCCAATGCTTTACCCTTCAAACAGACAAACTTCTCCTACTTGAATATCTTCCAGCAGAAAGACTGGGCTGGATTAAGGGAAGCAATGCTTGCACTATCCTTACCAAGTTGGAACCTATATCTAGTGCTCCAATATTCTTTCGAGAGAACTTGCCTGGCAGAAGCAGATAGATTGCGAAGACGGAGCATATATGCTAAGGTCTTGAGTTTTGTCGGAGTGGGATTGTAAATACGACCTTTGTAGGTTGTCGAAAGCATCGCAGTAGCTTGCGAAGAAAGGAAGGATTTAAATTCGGTTAGACTCTCATTACCAATTAGGGGAAAGCGTTGGATAGATGCCTGAAAGAAAGCCACTCTGATAGGATCAAAGTGGAATCTCCTTCGAAGCAGCGTATCGTCTTCGATCCGCCAACGAATCAAGTCATGAGAGGTGGACAAATGTTGTCGCGACTGCTCCGTACAGTGGGGTTTCAACAACCACCTCTAATGGAGCAGTAATAAGTCAATGAGTGAATTCCTTGATGTGAAATGAAAGGTGGTGGACGGTGGTTTGTGAATAATATAACCGTTCCTGGCTCTGCGGAGTGTTGCATTAATCCAACGACCAGTTCTGTCGTTGTAGTCACCAAGTACTATGTCTTAACCGCTATCTATAATCCTATCCAGGAGGTCACGATTCTTGTGAATCTCACCTGAAGCTCTTCGTCGCTCGTTTACCCAGCATAGTCTGCCTTGATTGGACTCTTTGGAGGGTGAAATATCCCGGGTGTTTTAGTCGGAATGCGACGTTTTGGATTGGCTGGAGGGCTCAGATCCCCTCGGAACTGAAGCCATAAATTACAGGACTTTAAACATAACGAAAAAAGAAAAATTTCTCTGACATGTTATGTTTTTTCCTTTTCTCTAACTGAAAACTTTTTTATTATCCGCGTTTTTATTGTTAAGAAAATCTTTATCATTAGAACAGTAATTTATATCAATTAGTGTTTACTATTTCTATATCCTTTTGTAAAATTGGAAAATTGAACAGGACAAATTAAATAGTTTATTCTTATTCAAGTATATAATTTTTTAGAAACAAGGAATTTATTGAACTTTCTATTACCGCGACCATCGAAATATAAAAATTGTTCAGCAAATCGTGTAAACAATATATTTCTAACAAAATAATTAATTATAATAAATGACGCTTGCTTAATTTGCGATATTCTTAAATTTTATTTTTACAAATTAAATATATTATTTCCTTATCTAATATCTTGATTTCGTTATAATTGTACTTTATTGTCCCGAAGTTGTGTAAAAGCTAATAATTGAACATCATCTGTTTCATTAATTTTATGAATCAATTTAATTAATACACAAACCAAATCAAAAGATTTTTTCATATATGGTTGTGGTATCACATTTAATTACTTTATCATTTATATTTAACTTTACCTACTATTTGTAGATTCGTGAATAAAAGCCATTTATTCTCTCTGGTTATCACAATTTTATTCACTAATTGTCTTGATGGATACTCTGTTCAAGCCGGATACACTCAAACTAACGACAGACTGTCCTGAAGCAGAACGCGAATGGCGTCACTGGCGATATCGCTTCAAAACATTTATCAAACGCATCAAAATGGATTCACAAGATGACAAACTTGATCTCCTGAAAATCTCAATTTCCGCTCAATTATTCGACAAGATTGACGAGTGCCTGGATTATGATTCAGCAATGGATGTCCTCGACAAAGCATTCATAAAATCTACAAATTCGGTTTACAAACGACATCTACTGTGTTCTGCACGACAAACTCTCGATGAATCGATATCTAACTATGTGGATCGTCTTGAAACACTTGCGCGACAATGCACCTTCAAAGATGTGAAAGCTAAGGAGCTGCGCGATATTCTTATTTGCGATTCATTTATTACGGGTTTACAATCGAACGAGATTCGTCAACGCATACTCGAGACTAATGACATCGACAAAGAGAAAGCTTATCAAGTCGCTCGAACGATTGAAGCAGCTCAAACTTAATCAAACGAATATCGACACACATCCGAATTCACAGTAAATGCCTTAAGGGAAACCAAAGGTTCAAAAGGAAATACTGATATTTCTGAAAGTGAAGAATCTATTGCCGTAGCTCAAAAGATCAACAAGAAAAGGTGCTACTTTTGTGGTGGAGTTATGCATACACGAAATCGTTGTCCAGCCCGGGATGCTGAATGTTCATTCTGCTTAAAACGTGGACACTACGAAAAAGTTTGTCGAACTAAGTTGCTTCGATCTCGACGAAAATACAATCGTAGTACTCGACCATACGCGTCCGACTGTGAATCACTTAATATCATATCCTGTCAAAATGCAAATGGTGATGCATCTAAACTTGACGACATGACGGTACAAGTTCGCGTTGGAACACAACAGCTGGATGCTCTTATCGATACAGGGAGCTCTTCCAACTTTGTCGATTGATCAGTTATTCGAAAACTAGGTATTCCTACAGAATCTTGTTGTGTTAGGATTTCCATGGCTAATTCATCATTTACATCCGTATGCAATGAACGATGCGTATTACCGAAAATCGATAATACGATGTAAATCGATATACCGTCGTTATTTTTAGACGATTTTAAAAACTGGAAACCTGCAGCAATTCCGTCCCGGCGCCGTAATATCGAAGATCGCCGCTTTATTGCTTCGGAAGTAAAACGGATGTTGTCCGAAGGCATCATCGAGCGCAGTCGCTCACCGTGGCGTGCGCAAGTTCTTATTGTAAACAGAGAAGGACGTCGTCGTCTAGTAGTAGATTACTCGCAGACCGTAAATAGATTCACGGTCCTCGACGCTTATCCCATGCCCCGAATTGACGACCTGATCGACACCATATCGTCCAATAACGTGTTTAGCACCCTCGATTTAAAAAGTGCTTACCATCAAGTTCCTTTGCGAGCAAACGAAAAATTCTTGACCGCATTCGAGGCAGATGGTCAACTCTATCAATTTCAGCGTATGCCTTTTGGACTCACGAATGCTGTAGCCGCCTTCCAGCGAATAATCAACGAGATCATAGAGAAAGAAAACTTAACCGGCACCTATTCATACCTCGACGATATCATTGTGTGCGGCAAAACACAGCAAGAACATGATACAAATCTGGCCAAGTTTCGTGAAGTTGCTTCTAGGTACCGAATAACACTAAATGAATCGAAATGTATGATTAATAAAACGATGATCAATATTCTGGGATATCAAGTTGGTAGTGGTATTAAACGGCCTGATCCTAATCGTGTCTCACCTTTGCGAGAACTGCAGGTACCTCAAAATAAACGTCAACTGCGAAGAATTGTCGGCCTTTTCTCACATTATTCCAAATGGATTCAAAATTTTTCGTCGCAGATTCGTCCGTTAGCTGAAACCACGATATTTCCTATTACACCTGCAGCAAAGCGCTCATTTGAGATAATTCGTGATCGTATTATTTCAGCTACTCTAACACCCATTGATTTCAATAAGACATTTACAGTAGAGACTGACGCATCCCTTTATGCTATCGGCGCTGTATTAACGCAGGATAACAAACCCGTCGCATTTTATTCGCATACAGTTAGTAAGAATGTCGTTGGACATTCCGCTATTGAGAAAGAGGCCCTTGCCATCGTTGAAGCATTGCGATACTGGAGGCACTATTTGTCTGGACGAACTTTCAATGTTCTAACGGATCAAAGGTCAGTTTCATTCATATTTAACAGGAATCATAAGAGTAAAATTAAAAATGAAAAAGTGCAAAGATGGCGTCTCGATCTATCTGAGTTCAAATATTGTATACTTTACCGGCCTGGAAAGTTGAATTATGCGGCCGACTCAATGTCTAGGGATATTTGTGCTTCAAGTTGCGGTTACTTTAACAAACAGAAAGATCTCAAGCTTATTTATGAACTTCACGCTACGCTTTGCCGCCCAGGAGTCAATCGTTTGTATCACTTCGTTCAATCGAATCAACTTCCATATAGCACTGAAGACGTTCGTTATGTTGTATCTCATTGCGTTACCTGTTCGTTGTTGAAACCAAACTTCTTCAAGCCTCCAAAAACTGCCCTCATCAGAGCGACACGACCTTTCGAAAGAATTTCACTTGACTTCAAAGGTCCTTTGCCCAGTTCATCAGGCAAGAAATATTTGCTTACAGCCGTCGATGAATATTCTCGTTATCCCTTTGGATTTGCATGCCGTGATATGTCCGCTCAAACAGTGATAAATTGCCTGCGTGGTATAGTGACAATATTTGGTCCACCTGAATTTGTACATTCCGATCGCGGGTCATCCTTCATGTCGAAAGAATTCTCTGATTATCTGGAGAGTATTGGCACGGTAGCAAGTCACTCTTCTCCGTACAATCCGTTAGGCAACGGACAGATCGAACGCTATAACGGTATATTATGGAGCGCTGTACTTTTGCGGCTTAGAGACTACAATCGTCCGGTCGCTGCTTGGGAAACGGTCTTCGCTGAAAGCCTTCAATCTATTCGAGGACTATTATGCACCTCAACTGGCTCGACACCTCATGATCGAATCTTCAACTTCTCTAGACGCCCATTAATTAAATTCAATTTACCAGAATGGCTCCGTCGTCCCGGATCTGTATTCGTGTGAAACTTCTACAAACACGACAAATACGACGATAAATTGCTCAAAGCTAAACTGATAAACGCGAATCCAAACACGGCTCATATCGAACTTCCATCTGGGAAAGAAGCAAATATTTCAACTCGACACCTATCTCGTTATCCTTCAGAAACCTCCATTTACAAGGATCTAGACAGTTCGGATATTCGTAGTTCGGGATTGTCAAGGGAAGGGGATGACGACTGTCAAGATAGCTTCGATAGGAACCAGCCAGAATATGAAGATGATAACAATAACGAAAAGCAATATGATGCCACTGACAATATCGATATGAACTTGAGTTCAAAGAGGACATCAATTCCTGAGGCAAACCATCATCCCGTGACAACTAGAGAATTCTACCGACGAAGTACAAGAAGTCGAAGAAGTCCTGCATACTTCCAAAACTATCACATGGGATGAATGTGGTATCACATTTAATTACTTTATCATTTATATTTAACTTTACCTACTATTTGTAGATTCGTGAATAAAAGCCATTTATTCTCTCTGGTTATCACAATGGTTTTGACGTAAAACAAATTACTTTCAATACATTTATTAAATAAATTGGTTTTATTAGACGAGTAATGTAACTCATCTCGACCACGTACCGTACGAAATAAAGGACACGTACACTGAAAACCGACCCGACTTCCATACGGGATTAGCGGCAAAAAATAAATCAATTTAAAATTAATTAATCATAAATTAATTTTATAAGGTTTCAACAACCTTATAAAATAAAATATTTTATAATTAATATAAATAATATTATATTTTAGATATAAAATAATATATTATTTTCATAATCATATAAAAATGACATTTAGTTTTATAGTATCACTGGTTTTACCAAAATTAAATATTTCTAATGTTATTATAAATATAATAAAATGAGTAAATATTTTTATGATAAAAATATAAATGAATAATAAATAAAAAAAATACATTTCATTATACCGCTTTAATTCCGAAAAGGATTTTAAAATAATGTAAAATCATTAAAAGGATTTTTATCAACTATCAAAAATTGTGATGTAATTGTAATGATGATAAATTGTTTTTAAAAAATTATAAATAAGGATTACCTAAAAACGGGTTTATTTTCTAACCAGTTTGTTAAATGATAAACATTCAAATATTTTTAGTTGTTGTGCATTTGCATATACGCCGAGAAAATTAATTTTATTAAATTAATTAATCACGCCGATGACATCCTCATATATGGTCATGCGCCCGCCCATCACATACCTTATATCGCAATTTCCGCCTCCAACTGTATTTCTTCTATCTACAAACGTCTCTCCAATCTTCGTCTTGTTCTAAACCAAGACAAGTCCAAAATAATGTGGATTTTCTTCCATAAACGTAACATATCTCCTACCCTGTATCTTTTGCCTCATCGATCATTCCCATAGTACACAATCTCAATTTCTTAAGATTCCATTTTGATGATGACCTTTCCCTTAAATCCTTCGTCCGTGACAAGGTCAAGTGAGTTAAAAAGTGTGCCCTTTCGATTTAAAAAAAGGGTTATTTTTAACCCATTTTTTAAATGATAAACATTCAAATATTTTCAATTGTTGTAAATCTGCATGGACGCCGAGAAAATTAATTTTATTAAATTAATGTTTTCATGCACAAGTTAAATTAATATTTTGTAGTTTAGAAAGTATTAAGCTAGTTAGTGATTTAATAGTTTAAATTAAATTAATTAATTAATTTTAATTGATTAAGCTTTTGACTTAATAGTTTTTTAATTGAACACATACTTGATCTAAAACTTGACTGTTTTTCGTTTCTCATAATAATCGTAGCAATTAGACGTATTAAGTCAGTAAGGCGGCGCCAACGCCAAGTTGCTGATAATACAAGTGTCTATCATAGATCGCGTCGTCATATGTTGAAATTGTTCATAACTGTTTATAAAAATATAAACTATGTAAATATATAAAATATATGTTTCGATATATTGATGATATATGTGTATTTAACTCCAAAAATTTTTATTCAATAAGCGAATAAATTTATCCAGAAAGCCACATTCTTAATAAAACCAATATTAATGATAAAGAACGTATATATCTTGATATGAGCATTAAATTAACATCAATTAAAACTAATATTAATTTATATCTTAAAGATGACATATTTAAATTTACAAGAAACATATTTTTGCATGAGCATTCATGCATACCATATAATATAAAATATAATGCATTAAATAATGAAATTTTAAGAATTGCAACAATTTGTAACGCTATTGGCTTTCTTCAAAATCATTTAAATAATTTAATAGATACACATTTTAAACTAAGTTACTATAAAATAATCATCAAATATAAAATAGTAAAATATATAAATCAACACAATAATATAAAGAATAAATTTAAACTCTTAAGCGGCAAATTTTCATGGATGAATAATAAATAATATACTTTGTATTAGAATAAGATACTATATTATCAAATTTCATCAGAGGAATACGTCCTTAGTACGTATTTGACCCCGCTGCTATGTTGGGTAGAGGAATTAGGAACCGAAACCTGATAGCATAGCAGTTCCTCCTGATGACCTCTAATCCTTATTCTGATACAACGTCTGTTATTTATTAGTCACTTTATAAAAATGACTTTTGTATTAAATTTCAATTTTTATTTTAACTTGATATAAATTATAAAAAATCTTATAACAATTATTTATTTTATCATTTAATTATTAAATTTTGATTTAGCATTATTATGTTTTGTTTATTTTATAACTTAATTAAATACGTAGACTCACTTAGCTGATTTGATGGTAATTGTTCGAATAAGCGTTAAATTTTTATACTTAAAGTTTCTATATTAGCTCGTTACCTATTAGTTATATAATGGACAAAATGTTATTATGCTGGCAAACATCTAACTTATTAAAGAATTAAACTAATTAACGTTTAAATATCTTAGTATGAATATATTTAAAATGTGTTGATAAATCTAAACTATTTCCTATTTCCATTAAGAAATAATGGCGCTCTTGCAAAAGAAATTAATTTCAAATTTATACGATAGTATACATTTCACACGAATTTAATATTATCTTACCTTTCAACATCATTTGGATCCATCGTGGTAAAACGTCATATCGTTTATTTGTCAAACAGTTCCCTATTGGCAATTACACCTAAAATAATTTGAAAGTTAAACAAAGTCGCAGTTTATTAATAAAATTTTTCAACGTTCCGATACTATATCAATTGCAGACAGAAACTATAAAATCACATGATCCCGATACATTAATTAGCTTAATACAAGTTAGATATCATAGATTCAGCAAGTTTATTAATTTTAGATACTATCAATATAAAAGCATTTTCTATTTGAATCTTTTCAAAACTGTGCAGAATGTTTCCTTGTAAACTAATCAGCTAATGTCAAAACACTGCGTGTATTCTGCTTAAATGTATTTACGCTTGTACTGCGTTGACTTGTCACTGCATGTGATCGAGTATTTGATTGCTAATTATTTAGACATGTGCTTTAACATATTAAAAATAATCAACGCCATCTTTCATTAGGAAAATATATTCAGTGAAAAGGTTATGTTTTGATAGCAAATGTAAATGAAGCTGTAATGATTCATCATTTAATTAGAATATTTTATTGATCCAATACAATAAGTTATTGATTTGATAGATTTTGATTAAATATTGACTTTTATTTCAAATTTGAATGTCGAATTTCAAGTTGATATGAATCATATAATATCTTATAACAATTATTTATTTTATTTAATTATTAATAATTATTTATTTTTTATTATTTAATTATTAAAATACTATTTAACATTATTTTTAATTTATAAATAATATAAAATAAGGGGACTCAGCTCATTATGTTTTATAATCCATATAATGGATTATTTTATATAGTAACATAATGCATAATAATTAAATAATTAATAATTGAATAATTATTTCATATAATGCAGGATTTCATATAATGCCTACACATTGATATTAATTAATATAATGATTAATACCTTGATTAATTATTACCTTGATTAATTATTACCTTGATTAATTAATTAATCAAGTCATCTTTCCATCCACAAAGGCAGAAATCACGCAGCTTGAGTCAGTTTGAAAGATGCTACAGATTGTGTTTTCAACCTGCGTATTCATATGTAGACCGCTTAGCTTCCTAATCGGTCTACAAAATTTAAGGTCTTAAATTTTGATTTAGCATTAGCAGTTACTTCACTACATCACAATATTGAAATAAAAGATTAATTGCTGTAGTAGTTGATAAAAACTTAATTACTATACAATATTGAAATCAATAAAATTTATTAATTAATATAATGATTCATTATTAAATAACATAATTTGTACGATTAATTAACAAAAATGCGTATTTCTACACTATTTTTAAGCAAATGAGTTTGATTAGAATTTACTATTCATTTAACAGATTGATCTAACAGCTCAATTTCAGATTTAAAAGATCTAACATCTGTTAAATATTCAGTTTTGATATCTTCAATAAGTTTAATAAAAATATATCGTTTTACAACAGTTTTGCAGAAAGTAAATAGGAAATAAATTTCAGATTTGTGTAATAAAATTGTGATGAATTTACTAGTAGTATCGCCGAAGCAAAATATCTACTTTTGCAGAGAAATACATGAAAATTAACGCTTCCGACATCATCTCTGGACATTCCAGCAACTACAATTGTATTCTTCTGGAGTTGATCGCAAATACGGATTTGCAACATTGTTGGTTGTAATGCTACTTGAAAATATTTACTTGTCGAAAGCTAAAATAGTTGAGAATTTATCTTCTCGGATAATTTAATAATATTAGATAATATCAAGTAATATTCTAGTCTCATACAAGTAATATATTATTATATTAATATAATATCCATATTAATATAATAATATATTAATATATTGTGGAATATGTTTACTTAGATGTTTTGTAATTTATTTATTTTGAGTTATATTTATCTTGAGTTATTTAATTAATAATATTTTAATTTTATAATTTGGTAGTCTGTAAGCTATCATTATTAAATACAAATGTATATTCAGTACAAAACATTAAATTTATCTCGTCGTATACGATATTTCACTTTAAAAGTTTAAAAATTTAAAACTTTATTTAAATTTTATTAGTTAAAATTTAAATAATAAAATAATTATTATTTATTATTAATTAATAATAATTATTATTAAATATTAATTAATTTATTATTTATTATTTTACTTTTATTTTAATTTTTCTCCACAAGTTCGGATTATCTACCATAAATGGCAAATAAATATGTTCATAATTCCAAGTAATAGAATAAAGCTCACTTATCCAACAATTGAAAATAAAGACAAACAGCGGCATCGCACAAAAAATAAATACAGTAGACGAATTGTGAGAGCATGTAGTGAGACCACCAAATTCAGTGAGAGCATGTAGAGAGACCAGACTAATTCAGTGAGAGCATGTAGAGAGACCAGACTAATTCGGTGAGAGCAAAATGATCATTGTTTGCTCATTTCAGTCATTAGTGTTTAACCAGGAAAATAATCAAAAGTAAGATTTCCTATTTACAATGAGCAATAATGATGTTGCAAAATTCAGCTGAAATTCCAGTGCCAGTTTATGGATAACTCCATAAATATTTAAGTGATAAAGATAACTGCAGTGACATGTAATAATTAACTTTAAATAAATATTAAATAATATTCAAATATTAAGTAGTGCGTTTAAATGTACATTAAAACCACTTTCTGTCTTTATGAATAAAATACTTAAAGTAATTAAAGCACACTTTAAAAAATATTGCAAGGTAATCGAAATTAATACTGGTATAAAACACTATTTCAGTATTAATTCTACAAAAGAATTTTTAGAACAGACAAAAGGAATAAATTTTCAAAATATAAATACATACGATTTTAGTACTCTTTATACAAATCTAGGTTTAGTAGATATTAAAGAAGCGTTAGTAAAATTAATTAATCTTATATTCGGAAAAAGATATACATATATGTTATAATAATTATAACGCCTATCTAACAAAAATTAAACCATCAAATAAATATAAATAATATGGATAAAATTGAATTAATAGAATCCTTAAATATTTTGATAAATCAAAATTATTTAAAAGTAGGGACATCTATATTTAGACAAGTAAAAGGTGTTCCAATGGGTGGTAATAGTAGCCCAATTATAGCTGACTTGTTTTTAAGCTTTATAGAATACGAATTTGTTCATAACTGTGTAAAAACTAAATCTAAATTATATAAATATATGAAATATATGTTTCGATACATTGATGATATTTGTGTATTTAATTCTAATAATTTTTAAACAATAAGTGAACAAATTTATCCAGGTAGCCTTATTCTTAATAAAACCAATATTAATGTTAAAGGTGTATATCTAGATATTAACATTAAATTAACATTAACTCAAACTACTATTAATTTATATCGTAAAGATGACATATTTAAATTTACAAGAAACATATTTTTGCATGAGCATTCATGCATACCATATAATATAAAATATAATACATTAAATAATGAAATTTTAAGAATTGCAACAATTTGTAACGATATTGGCTTTCTTCAAAATCATTTAAATAATTTAATAGATGCATATTTTAAACTAACTACTATAAAAACAAAATCAATCAGAAAATAGTAAAATATATAAATCAACACAATAATATAAAGAATAAATTTAAACTCTTAAGTGGCAAATTTTTATGGATGGATAATAAATAATATACTTTGCATTAGAATAAGATACTAGATAGTTATTTCAGAGGAAATACATCATTAGCATGTATTTGGCCCCGCTGCTATGTTGGGTAGAGGAGTTAGGGGCCGAAACCTGATAGCATAGCAGTTCCTCCTGATGACCTCTAATTCTTATTCTGATACAACGTCTGTTATTTATTAGTCAATTCATAAAAATGACGTTTATTTTAAATTTCATTTTTTTAACTTGATTTAAATTATAGAAAATCTAAAAACAATTATTAATTTTATTATTTAATAATTAAATTTTGATTTAGCATTATTATGGTTTGTTTAGTTTATAATTATATTAAATACGTAGACTAAGTTAGCTGATTTAATTATTTAATACTAGTATTTACATGAGCGTCACATGTAGGAGTGTGACAAATATTGGAGTGGACAAATATTGAAATGCAGCAATGTAAAACACGGAAAAGGATATGAAAATGCTAAAAAGAAAATATTTAAAAGCTTATGAAAAATGTCTATGGATTGCAATTAGATGAAACTAATTATTAAAAGATTTGAAGTTAGATCAAATGTTGTTAATTCATAAGCAATTTATTAATTACTAATTCTTTTAACAATGCCTACATGATTTGATTAATTTAATTCCTTTTTATTTTCATATAACTTTATAGCTCTATATATGAAAGGTTCTATACATTATTATAATATAACATTATGACATTATCATTAATATAACATATTAATAATATTATGTTATAATATTATAACATAATATGTTATGTATAATCACATTGTAATTCTCTTGAGATTATTTAGTAAAAACTAGTTTATTAAATATTTATTATTATATAAATATTTATTTATTATTTTATATAATTTATTTATTATTTTTATAAATTATTTATCAAAATTTAATAAATGTAATTAATGTAAATGTAATTGATATAAATAGCAATTTATTAATAATTAATTAATTATAATTAATTAATTTAATAATTGTTAAAATGTAATTAGTTACATTTTTACTTGGTTACAACCAATTTAATAAATGCAGTGTTCTTCAGAACAAATACTGCTTAAGCCTATTGTCGAAAATATATTAAGTAAATCATTTTCTGTAATAGAAAACAAGGTATCCTTAGAGTGAAGGCTATTTACTTGACTTTAAAATTAACAATTATCGATTGAAAAAAACATTTTCATATATTTCTTAACATCAAATCTTTTCATTAACACAATTTAACAAAGAAGTAAAAATCTTAAATAAATACTTAAAGAAATGTTTTGTTTTACTACTAGAAATATTGACATTGCATTTATACTTTGTAAACATCGATGTTGGACCGTCGTCGACAAGATAACAAGTCGTTATTAATTACTGAGGAGGAGAGAGTAAATATATCCTTCCTCTACGAACTTATCACGTTATTATGTATTATTTATCAATCGATGTAAACATGCAATACTTACAATATTTAACTATCCAAAAAGTAAACCGTTTACTGCTATTAATTAGCATTTTCTTGACGCGTGTATTCTCCGATAGTCAAATCAAATTTACAAATCGATCACGTAAAGGAATCATTTGTTCATCTTGTTCAGAAGGAAGGCATATTAAGCTCTTTTGTTGAATTTTTGAAAACTTATCTTTTGTTATTGATAGAGACACACTGTGTTAAAAAGAAACAGTTTCACAATCTTCTAAGAAGTTTCACAATAATATCTAATGGAAGTTTATTTTTAGTTAGATTCTTTCGGATATTTTTAAACAACATGTTTTAAAATATGAAATGCTGTATTTTGCATTATTTTGCTGTATTTTGTAGTTATTATTACAAATATTTAAAAAATTATAATCTTAACGTCAACATTGTCACTGTTTAACTACATTTCAAAGCTGATACAATTGGGAATGATTAATTAATTAACGGTTTATTTCTTGTTACTTAATCTTTTCAACGCTTGTTTCCAAATTGAGTATTCTAAGGGTTCAACAATCAATTACTTTATGTAAAAGTTAAGTAATAAGCTTTAATATAAGTTTACAGAGTTTAAAAATAAAAAACAAAAACTAAACTGAAAGCTTTATTGTAAGTTTACAGAGTTTAAAAATAAAAAACAAAAACAAAACTGCAATTGCACCAGATAAAAACAAAAACTTTTTATTTGAGATTATTAAGAACCTTAATTGCACGTGGATTAAATCTGCGCTGATTTAAAAATTGCTTGTTATGATTTTGAAAATAATATTCAATTTGGAATACACACAGCCTTAAAGCAAAAATAAACTGACGTTAACTAACAAACCATTACATATTTCAAACCATTACACATTACACAAATAACAAACCATTAAATATTACAAACTAAATATTATAATCCTAATTTATTTTTTATAAACTTTATAAACTTAATGTACACGCATTTTGAATAATATTTTAATCAAGCATTTACTCAGAAAAAATATTATACATTAGTTTTATTACATCTTGTGCGACATCTTTTAATGTAGAATAAAAATATCTTAGGTTGCTACTTTTTATTTCTTATAATATTCAGTCCGGTGTGAAAAATATATTCTCTCGAGTATCATTATACACCGTTTTGTTTTTGGCTCTAGAATGTTAAAAGCTTAGAGCTACGTTATGGTAATAACTTTACTTTGTAATAGAACTTAGAGTCCTATTACAAAGTAAAATCGACTTAACAACTGAATAAAAACCAAGAAAACTAAACGCAACATGAATTTCAATCAGTAAAGTATTTGGTACTGATTTTCTTCAGGAGTAAATTTACAATTTTGAGTATTTTATGAAGTATCTCTTGTGACGATTTTATATTCATACCGTTTTTATAGTCATTAAGATTTTAATATTCTGAAAATATTGATAACGTCGAAATATAACTAGCCGTATATATACGGATCATCTACAGGATCCGTATATACACAGGATCACTAGTCCCGATTTCAATCAATCTTTATGATATCATGCTAAAAGAAACTATGATAAGCATGCCGGAGTGCATCTCGGACAATGCAGTTTCTAAATGCCAAGATGGAATGTTTTCATATGCTGCGTGAAATTTCATTATCTGTATTTGTGGTCTACAGTAAAGATCGCAAACTAAGTACGGAGAGCGAGAGCTCGAATTTCGGATGAGTCAAATTTCGGAAAGGAGATGAGTAGATAGTCAGCCTAGTGATTATCCAGGGGTTCATACGTAGCAAAAAGCGGGCAAACGTAATCGGCTGTGGCAATATTTTGACGTTGGTAATCTGAGTGTATGGAAAATAACAGGAAGTCAAGTCGGGAAGGATTTTGTATCTGTTTTTCAATTCGAAAAACAGCTTTTGGTTGTTTGTTTGGTCAGAGAAAATCAAGATTACTTATCTACGAAAATAACCTCTTTAACTCTGATCGAAAATTGGAAAATGGAAATGTTCGTTGGTGTTGTCGCATAAGAGATTGCTGTTCTTGATTGGTGTTTTCCACGATCATATTTCGAATTTCAATCGCACGAATTTCCTCATTTATAACTCCGTGATTTTTATGATCGTTTTTCGAGATTATATTTGTTTAAAACCAATCTATAATGCGACAACGCTATCACACATTTCCATTTTCAAATTTTCGATCATAGTTAAAGAGGTTATTTCGTAGATAAGTAATCTTGATTTTTTATGATTAAGCGAAAAACGAACTGAACCTAGCATAAGGGCTAAAATCAAATTTATTTTAAAAATGAAAATACCTCATCAACTCGCCGCTACGGCTAGTTGATGCACACCCTATATATATTATTAGAGCCTGCCCCCGGATCACAGAGCGATACTGCACTATAATTGTTATTAATTAGTAGGCGGGGGAAATCGGACATAACTGGGTATTGGAAACCATCACAGTCCATCAGCAATCAAATCCATAGTCTGTTTTCTGCTTATTAAGCTTCATCAGTAGTTTCCAGATTTTAAGAGTGTGAGGGATCCTCCACCACAGTTTATAAGGTTTCATCACAAGGATGATTATTACAAGACACCCTTCAAGTCAACGGGCGATCACAAAAGTGATTCGGCATTATAATATATGAATATTATTAGAGCCTGCCCCCGGATCGCAGAGCGATACGGCATTATAGTTGTTACTTATTAGTAGACAGGGAGAATGGACATAACTGGGCATTGAAAATCATCACAGTCCATTAGCAATCAAATCCCTGACCGGTTTCTGCTTATTGAGCTTCATCAGTAGGGTCCAGATTTTAAGAGTGTGAGGGATCCTCCACCACAGTTTAGAAAGTTCAATACACTGATGATTATTACAAGACAATCTTCAAGTCCACAGACGATTACAAAAGGGATTCGGCATTATAATATATGAATATTATTAGAGCATGCCCTGGATCGCAGAGCGATACGGCATTATACTTGCTACTGATATATAAATGGGGCAAAACGAACATAACTGGGTATTGGAAACCATCACAGCCCATCAGCAATCAAATCCCTAGACCGGATTCTTCTTATTGAGCTTTATCACTAGGGTCCAGATTTTAAGAGTGTGAGGGATCCTCCACCACAATTTAGAAAGTTTAATACAATGATGATTATTATAAGACAATCTATAAGTCCACAGGCGATCACAAAAGTGACTCGGCATTCTAATATATGCATGTTATTATAGCCTGTCCCCGGATCCAGAGCGATACGATTTGCGTCCGACGTTGTTAAAGGTTAAGGTGCCCATGGAGGATTATTGTTGTCACGATATTGATGAGCTCCGTTTGAGCTTATTTGAGAAGCAAACATTTTAAAAATTGATGCTATCATTTATCATAATTTAATATAAATTTTCATTAAGTTGTACCAAGGCTCTAAGAATCGTACCAAGGTTTTATAGCACGTTATTATGAGTACTATGCTATGACGTAATTCTCCAATATGAAGAAAAGTTAGTTCTTCACACACGAAATTATTAAAAATATAACGTTTAGACTACTATATACCTGTAAATATCTTATTGTGAATAAAATATCAGGTAGATTATCTCTGCATAACCATCATTAATCAAAATCTTCTAGAATTGTGTACTACCTCGTTTATACTATAAGTTAAGCCAGATTATCGTTTACAAGTATTATTTGCTATAAGTGTTTATTTTTCTACACCAGCATTGTTTCTCCGAAACCTAAATTTGGTGAAATATCGAAATGATCTGTCTTCGATCGTGGCGGTATAACAAAAATTATCAGCTATTGAATAAAACAGAACATCAGCAGAATTACACTACATTCAGAACGAGGTATTCTAGCTTTGGTGCAAAATCGCATAGGCCCTCTTGCTATAAAGCTTTATCAAGCTGAACAAAACGTGTTACCTGTGTGATAGCTATTTCCCTCTGTGGTATTGCCGTATCAGCAAAAGAAACATTTTAAAGATATAATTTGATACATATGAACATATTTTATATCTACAAGAAATTTTTCTAGTCCATACAAGTGTTTGGACTCGAAATTAGCACTTGACGCATTTGAAAAAATTGCATTTGAAATTGGCAAATATTAAAAAAATAGCAAAAATTGACATTTGAAATTGGCAAAAAATTGACATTAGCACTTAGAACATTTGAAAATTTGAAATTAGCACTTAGCGCAAGACAGCCACAATTGGGTCATTTTCGAATTCATTATGCTGAAAATCCATCAAATCTCGGTATATATTATTCATAATGGCTGTCATTTACGATAGCAAACAAATAACCTTATAATGTAATTTCTGTTGTACAGATTTGTAAAATCCGCAATCGTATCTTGATTGTCAACGATCAGCATTTCTTTATTATATTAAGACGTGTTTCTTCTTTGCAAAATTTATAAATACCGCAAAATATCACAAAACTTTATTTGTGATAAACTCTATTTAATAAAGCAGCGATTATGTTGATTTTTGATGTGAACTACAAATATAATATATAAGTGATGGATAAAATTTTATTCATATTATAAATAATACCATCATTTAATTAGCCATTCTTCATGGCTAATGGCTTCATTAGCCATTCTTATATTTAATTATTATAGTGATGATACGATTAATATGAAATTGTCTTTGTCTCAAATGGTATATAGTTTTATTGCTGCATATTAAGGCTATGTTCGCTCATTGATCTGTACAATGACAGATTTAATTACTGAGGTTACGTTGAGTTACGTGTATACTTTAAAGCATGATATGCTCTTTCTTTTACATCTTTATTATAATTCAAATTTTATTATTGTTAATTGTTGTAATATTTACCAATGAATGTTTATTTAGATTTAATAATTCGATATAAATTCAAGTATTTTTAAGTTCTCATATTTTGAAAATACCTCATTTGCAAATACATTTTTATTGAATTTGTTTTAACAAATTTTATTTTGTAATCAAAGTTTATTCGATCAATTTTTTAATAACACTGAACTTTTTATATTGTTATATATTTAATTTATTCTTTTGACATGCTGTCTGAAGCAGTATCTTTTTATACATTTGTATATTGTACTTGATCTAAATAAAAATACTTTTAAGATGTAAAACTTTTAAGTTTATACTTGAGTAATTACAGCCAATACGATAGAGTTAATTGCTTAAACGTATTAGTTGATATTTTAAATAAAGATTTGAAATTACAGTTTAAATATCGCTAATTTGTTTAATTAGCGATATATAATTTTTCAATAAGCGAAATCACTAATTTGTAAATGATCATTTTTATACAGTACGTGTTTCCTTATTCCTTATATTTTTACCTAATCATATTATGTAAAATGTATCATATTACAAACAAATCATATACAAATCATATAATGTATAATACATTATAATGCATTTGTATTTTATAACATTGTGAATGTTATTTTATTTTGAAATTCTGAATTTAGAGTAAAGATCGAGAATGAAGCATTCTTGGAATGAAATTCTTGAATACATATGCCATAAATAAATAATAAAATCGATTCAATTAAAGGTTATCTATATCTACAGACAAATATATAGCACATAATACATCGCATTGTCATTATATTTGACCCCGTCTTTAAACAAGATTGGCAAACTTTTCGTAATATCCGTCAAGTAATGGTAAATATATCAAAACTACATTTTTTACCAATAATCTAATAATTAAGTGACATTTAAATTACGATTAAATACCTTATTATTAATAAATTTACAACATATTTTTTATTTACAAAAATTTACAGCTTTATAAGAAAACTTTAAGTCAAGCAATCAAATTTATATAATTATCTTTCGTTGGGTTTCTCAGACAAATTATAAAGGAAATCAATTTATAAAAGATTTTATATAAGTCACAACATTTTAGTTATGACTAAATAAGTTATTAGTTAATTATCAATCGCATTTTATTTCAAATGTAACTTGATTTCAAGTGTACTCATTATTTCTCTCTCTATATATATAGCGATACACGAATTTTCTATTTTGTACAAAAAATATAAAATGTTATGGGAAGTTAACAACGCGCTGAACTTTCATCATTCTATATCGAAAATATTCAAGTATTTTGAATAGCTAATTAATATTACACAATTTTTCAAAAACAAATTAAAATTATATTTTAAAATTATGGTATATTATCATCTAAATTACCATGTATTCATTACTTTTTGCTTGGTTCGCAATGATTGTATTAATTACTTTGAGATTCGCAATGATTGTATTCATGACTTTGTAGTTCGAAATGGTATATTAACATCTAAATTACGATGTATTCATTACTTTGTGGTTCGAAATGGTATATTAACATCTAAATTACGATGTATTCATTACTTTGTGGTTCGCATTGTGGTTCGCAATACAACAGAATCTTCAACAATTTCTTGTAACTTCTTCTAACATCACGGCCTCAGGTCCAGATCTGAGCCCTCGACTGCGCCAGCGTGCCGCCTTTCGACTGATCCATTCAGGGTCTCTCACCCCCTAAAAGTCCAGTATAGGCGGACTGTGGTGGGTAATCGCGACATGAGGAGCTTGAGAAACCTTAGTATTTGCTCTGGGATACGTCCTCTAAAGAAGAAGACTAATCCCGAGATAGCCCAAGTACCCCGGAGGCATACTTGGGTTTTCTCATTCAATGACAAATGCTGGGCCTGTTTCAGGGCCCATCTAGCTCTCTTCAGGATACGTATGAGTCTATCCTGGTCGGCATTGACCGACCAGTACACAACCTTTAGAAATAACGGTTGTGAACTCTAGATATGGTACTTACGGCCGGCAAGTTAACCGTAATGGTGAACCCCAGACATGTTACTCTATTCGTGAAGGTGGGGAGTAGTTGATACTGCAAAATGTAGGAGAGAGCAGAGGGTGCTAATCTCTTAAGTTTTTTCATCGTGACATAGGCGCAAGGATAGACGACCACCTGCGATTTTTCGGAGTTCAAAATAAGATTGGAAGAGGGTAGCTGGTCTTTTGAACTCGCAAAGAAATGACTGATGTCCGAAACTACATATTTGCACCTTCCTCCAGAAAACAGGGATGTTGTATCATCAGCGTATTTGACGAGATGTTGATCGTGTTTAAATGTTTTGAGAAATATAGTGGAGGCAGCAAGATATAAGACAGGAGAAAGGGGGCTTTGAGGCACATCTGTAATAGGGTAGAACTGACGTGCATCAGGATCGTCTTTATAGAAGAACCGCTCGGTATACAACAATATATCCACCATGTTAACAATTCTCACAGGCAACTCGAAGGACCTGAGAGAAGAGATAACAAAGGGAATGGAAATGCGGTAAAATGCAGCAGAGAAATCAAGAAAAACAGCAACAGCAAGCTGATGACTGTTATCCTGACAAAACTGTGTACTTCACCAATTTCTGAAATGGACAAATGACTTTTGACAAACCCATGAAAACTCGGCGGGATTTAATTAGGCTTAGTTAAATGGCCGCGGATTCTACACGCAAGCGCTTTTTCGTAGAGGGAGATGAGTGATTTTTGAATCGAAATGTGCCGCAGGTTTTTGAGACATGAAACCGATTTTTTTCTTAGTTAAAAATATACGTCAGCTACATTTGATGGCGGCTACATCTGATGGTGAGGCTAAAAGCATTGTGACAGTCACTTCTCTTCTTTGATCGGTTGTCGAAAGCTGGCAAGCTCGAAAAGAGAGTGAAGCGACGGATTTGGATGTACCCGGAAGTGGGCCTTAAGAGTTAAGTATAATCGTAACTGATAAGTCGCTGCTACTGAAGTCACCCCAAGTCAGGATTGACTGAGGGAAAGCGACGCTCTATAATTATGTAGGGCTAGTTACTCCTCCAAAACTCTATCAAGGCCTACGCTATTAATCCAACCTGATGCCTTCTCCCGCCAGCAGACAAACTTCTCCTTCTTGAATATCTTCCAGAAGGAAGCCTGAGAGGGATAAAAACGAGAAATACTCGTCCTGTCCTTACTCAATTGGAGCCTATATCTAGAACTTCAGTATTCATTCAAGAGAACCTGTCCGAAGGAAGCAGAAAAATTGAAAAGGTGTAGCATTTTTACTAGGATCTTGAGTTTTGTTGAAGTGGGATCGTAAATGCAGCCGTAAAAGGTATTAGAAAGGATCACGGTAGCTCGCGAAAAGCGGTAGGAATACAATTCGGTCAAACTCTCATTCCTTATCTTGGGCAAAAGTTGAATAGCTGCCTAAAAGAAGGTCACTCTAATAGGATCAAAGTGAACCTCTTTCTAAGCAACGTATATTCCTTAAGCCGTCAGCGTATTAGGTCATGAGAGATGGCCAGTTGTTGGCGCGACTTCTCAGTGATGATGGGTGGGTTTTAACAACCACATTTTATGTAGCAAAAATATGCCAAGGATTGAATTCGTTGTAGAGCAATGAAAGGTAGGGGTAGGTTGTTTATGTATAAGATCGTCGTTCCTGGCTCTGCTGATTGCTGCATAAATCTAACAATTAGTTCTGTCGTTGAAATCACCGAGTAACATGCCATGGCCGCTAACTATAATACGGTCCAAGAGGTCACGGATCTTGTGAATCTCTGCTGGCCGAATGCAGACATTGGCTATGCTGATGCGTTTACCGTTCTTAACTAGTGATATAACTAAACAAGAAAGGGCTGGATACGAGTAGTTTAATAAGTGGGAGGATATTAAGGAGCACTTGACTAAGGTTAGAATACCTTGATCATAAGTGGAGTGTGGAGGCGTTATGTAAGGAGTGAAGTGTGAGTAGATATGCTTAGGGATAAATCGAGTTATGTCCTGGGATATACGGATAGATCGAGTCTCCTGAAAGACTATAACATATGCATCTCTACCAGATAGAAGCTTAAGGACGGAAGCACCTCTTGAATTCCACTAAAGGATATAAAGTGAAAAAGGCTCTTGACTACTTCCCATTTCGTAAATGTTACGGGAGTTGGACGCCCTCCACCTTGTCGAAACCAGGGCGAAAAGGTCGTACTTCCCTCCTCCGTTTCCTACAGTTGGAATCGCTTGCCCACAGGCAATATCTGCATCTCCCGTTGAAGCCGCTGCGTTACTGTCCAAATTAGATCCTTCTTGGCTAACTCTTGAAAAGCAAGGCTCTGCATTGAACCGGTTCTCCTTTTCGATAAGGGTACTTTCTTTATAAAGGTTTTGCCAGATACGGCTGAGTTAATGACTCAACCAATTTTGCCATTGAACTTTGAATCATATTCTCCAACTAAGTCATCGAGGCTTGGTGCTTGGTTTCTATAAACTTTATAATATCAGCGTCTTGCATTCGGTCGCTCGTCTTGGTGGAGCTACATGCAACCAGAAAGCTTGTCGGTTTCTCTACTGTACCATGATGTCTTTTCTGATAACACTTAAAAGCTTTGAACTTCCTTGACCAGGTATAGCGATCACCTCCGCAATAGTAAAAACAAAATTCTTGTCACACCTACTTGGGTGTTCATCTGTCGTCCCACAGACCTCACATTTATGAGGTAGACTACACCCAGCCGCCCAATGCCATCAATTGATTACAGTTGTGACAGTGAGAGTACGTTCGCGAGTCAGATTCAATAAGTATGAATCGTAGATTGCGCCCTATATAGGGTTTGCATACTGAATTTGCCAGCCCCAAGACCTCGTCAATTGGCCCGTGGCAGAAAGCCACCGGAATCAGAAAACCATTCTTTCCGTTAACAAATCTAACGTTACTGACATGGAAATCTCTCTTTAGTGCCAAAATATCAGCCTCTGAGAGGAAGGTAGGAATATTAGTCACTTTTAGTGTCGCTTGAATCGGTTTAAATTACACTACGCCGAGATATGTATATTTAGTTTTAAAGAAGTCGATATATGTATTTGCTAGCTCCGAGGTACTTAACGAAATTTTAATCTGTTTCATAGTATCTAATGGAATTAAACAAAATTCTTTTTTATATTGATCAGCAAAGCTTCTGAGAAATAAGTTAAATAAGTTTTGTCTCTCTCTATTAGTACCAAGTTTTGATGCAAACCAAGTTCGTTAATTTCGGTACTGGGAAAGTTCCCCCTCCGCACTGGAATCGAAAATAATAGAGGAAACTCTACTTGCCTCTTTTCCAGATGCTGAATTGCTAGAAAACTACATATTTGTTGATTCGTTTGATCTTCCGACCGAAAAAAATTGACATGAAAATTACTATAATTTTTGAGCATGAATAATTGACATGAAAACTATGATTTTCAACAATCAGGTAGTGAATCAGACAGCAACGAAATTAAAACACTTTTCCGGTCGGATGAGCAAATACTAAGGTTTCACAAGCTCCTCATCTCGAGATTACCAATCATAGTCCGTCTCTTCTGGACTTTTAGGGCGTGATAGATCCTAAATGGTTCCGTCAAAAGGCTGCGCTCTGATGCTGCCGGGGGCTCAGATCCCACTGAACCTAAGGCCGTGATGATGTTAGAAGAAGTTACAAGAAGATTCTGTTGTATTGATTTATCTTCAACTTAATTGGTTATATCTAACGGTTGTGTAATTTTGTTTAAGAAAATATTCTTTTATTTATTATGGTTCATCGTCGCTGTCAAGGTGAATTCTGAAGCGTCGCATTTTAAGTTCATGAGTTGAAACTGTATGCAAAGATACCATCTTCGACACCCTCTCTAATGGATCATTTGTAGATGATCGTTCAGTCATCGACACTTTTTGAAGGTTGAAAGCTTTGTTGCGAATCTGGTCAGCAAATTGTCTTTAAATTTCTTGTCCCTAGGCGGCAATTTGTTCTTCTCATTTGGCTTGCTAGTATTTTCGTTTTGGGAGGTGGAGGATGTTCGTCAAATGTATAGAGTCATGTACATCTAATGATCGTTTTGACTAATCGGTATTATTTAATTTTTCTGTGTTGGTACTATTGTCTTATCATTGACCAAAAATTTACTTAGTTCACGGGATCGAACTGAATAAGGCGTTTATTCGTCATTCAAAGATTTGGATTGAAATTTGTCGTAAATGGGTAACATGATTTCAATAGCATATGCATCGTCATTTGCGGATTTTCAATACCGGCAATAAGTAAATCGCAGCATCCGTTAGTAGATTCTACTGACAGCTTCTTGTTGATACAAACGTCCGGCTCGAAGATGCGTTTTTCAGGTTCAGACGTTTCCTGTTGGCAATAATCAAAAGTTAATATTTGAAGCTGGCCGAGTGAAGCTAGCATGGCTTTGGCGTTGCCCCTCATTAGTGCGATGGAGATGCGCTTTTATAAGCGTGTGATCTTCACGGCGTATCCGATTCCGCTTGCCCGGCTCATTTTAAATAGACTATGCATCTATATAGTAGTTTTGTATTCATCTATAGATTTTTGATTATTTTACGAAATGAGCTTACGTTATGATTCAGCAAAAGTACCTTTTAAATTGATAGTCTTATAATTTTCTTTAGCTCAGTAATATAACAAGCAGTTTAATATTTTATGCATTGTTGTATATTATTTAATATTGTATAAAATATAATAAATATATAAAAAAGTTAATTAAATATATTAAATAATTAAATATATAAGGCTTAAACTACAATTTTGTTAATTTTTATCTTTTATATATTAATTAAGATAAAATATGTAACTATGATGTTATAAGCTATATTTATTATAAACGTAATTAACTTTAATGCATTGCTAACATACAGATATTACATATTATGTTCCTATCTACTGAACTATACAACTCTTACTAAATTAAGCCACGGATACAAATATTTATTTGTCAGTTTAATATACTAAAATTTAAAAGTATAAATATACATATTATTATCAGCATAATGCTTTACGAAAATGTTTTAAATGTTTGAATTTAATAGAAAAATGCTATATTTTTAGATGTTCCTATACAGATCTTCCATTGAACGTTGTTTTAAATGACACAAGTAAATATGGAAAAACACGTTTGTACATTTCTTATAGTTAAAAACATAAGTTCAAGTATGTTATTCCTGAACAATGATAAAATATTAGTTTAAGGAACAATAGTTGTCAGTTCAAGATACTAAAAATTTCAAACTATGTTTTAACTTGCAAATAATTAGATTTTACGTAATAAGAATTATTGTAAAGAATTATTGGAGCTGGATCAAATTTAATTTATTTTATCAAAAATAAATTAAATTTATTGACAAATGATGATTTTTTTATATTTCGCTAACTTCTGTTAGCATATTCAGAAAATCCTGAAGATGCTAACTTATGTTAGCATCTTCAGAATTTTCTGAAAATGGAAAACGGAAGTTAGCGAAATATCAAAACAAATCCTCTTTTCTTTCAATTGTTATTTTACGTAATAAAAATTATTGTAAAGAATTATTGGAGCTGTGTTCTCGGTAATACGGAGAGTGCATTTTAATAATGTTTAATTTTTCGATAAATAAATTTTCTTATTTTAATCCATTATTTTAAGTAATTGATAATGACCATTATTGTAAAGAATTATTGGAGCTGGATCAAAGAAAAGAGAATTGTTTTGATATTTCGCTAATTTCTGTAAGCATCTTCAGAAAATTTTATATTTATATATTATAATTAAATATTTATATATATAATTAAATTATATTTTTAAATATATTTTTAGATGTTCTTATATAGTTCAATATATGAAAAAAACATGTTAGTGCATTTCCTATAGTTAAAAACTTAAGTTCAAGTGTGTTATTAATAAAAGTTAATTAACTTTTCTAACGCTTCTGAATTCTTCTATATTTGTATACTAAAATCGAAAAATATTTATTCATTAGTTTAAAATACTAAGAATTTCAAACTATGTTTTGACTTGCAAATAATTAGATTTTGCGTAATAACAATTTTTAAGTAGATCACATTTTAAAAGTTTTATTGAATCAATGAACACATGTGTTGATTGAACACATGTTGTTACTCTAAATTTCATATGATTTCAAATGTTTACAAAAACGATAAAAAAGGTATACAAATTACTTTTTTACCGTTTAATCGGCACATTCTTTTAAATTTATTTAATAGTACATACCTTAGAAAATTATTCAATTTCGCTATTTAGTATCAAACAGGTTATTTGATCGTCAAATTTTTATTTTGATGTAGTTTCGTATTGGTATAAGTCTTATCGTACTATCTTTACAACTAATTGTCCTTCTGTAAATATGTTTATTATAGACAATTCAAGCTTTTCTAGCATGTACTAATAGCAATTGAGAACAGGGTTTCAACAGGAATAAAGGAGGCATTTACTACTTTTGCAAATGCTTATCATTTATGTACCTTAATTTTAGCCAATCTCCAATATGTTTTTGTTATAATTAACCAATTATAACCGTATTATAGCAAATTAGCACAACTCAGATTGAATTACAGATAAATACTGATATGGCAAATATCAGCCTTATTTTTGTCATCATGACATACTGCACGGATTATGGATTATAACATACTTTATGGATTCAGAGCATTTATATTTGATTTTCGATTTTTGATTTAAATTGATTTTCTGATAAAAAATTGCAATATCGGAGCATGAAATCTAATGTGAAATTTCTCAAATAAAATCAATAAATTATGTAATCCAAAGTAAAAGTCTAAATATGTAATCAACAGATTTTACTTATGCTTCAAGTAAATGCATATATACTAAAGCTGCAATTCGTTTAATATTAAGCTGTAATTCATTTGATGTAAATTTGTAATCCATTAAATGTAAATATAAATATATAATAAATATCTTTCTGCACTAAAACGGCTGCGAGATGGAGAATAAGTTGTTACGCCCATTGATGTTTTAATATGGTATTCTAGATAAAAATGATTTTTAATGGAAGAAATATGTGAGCCATGTTTATTTTTATATTATCACGTTTATTATTAAAAAATAAAAAAAAATATTTTTTTTAATTTTAATTTTAATCGAAGAGCTGCCAATTTCCTCTTGCAGCGTTTAAGCGTGCAGTGCAGCGGGGAAATGCAGCGTGCTTGTTAGAGGTCGCTCGAGACGGAAACCTACCAACTTTACGATACTGAAATATCACAAACTGTATAATTTTTGTCTCTTATTTGTATTTATTACTTTTAATTAAATTTTAATTTAAATTTTTTTAATTTAATTTGAAAAATTCTTGATTAAAACTACTTAAATTTGAGAAATAATTAACATACAATCATAACATACAATACAACTATAGTACACAACTGACAAATATCCCAATACGATGTGCCAAATAACTCAACAAAACCGGAAAGGCCAATCAACAATACTGACTCTAATACGCACACATTTAGACAAGTGAGAGTACAATATTCAATTTGTCGCAGGCTCTTCGTCTCTAACGCCTTCGGAATGGTAAGAAAACATGGTCCAATGCCAGGTTGTCACGGTTCTGGACTTCCGCCTGCCAATATTCCAGCCACATCAACACGTTCAGATCTATCCGTGAGCCTGCCGTGGCTACCAGCGAAAACTCCGAGCGCTCTTTTTGCACAAACTTTTATCTGGGAATTTTCGTGTCATCCGTAGTATTCCGCGCGGTGTTCGACAAGCCGTTGCCGCGAAGTTCTCTCAGCTTATTGACGCAGTCGTTGAGCGACATTCTAACGAGTCAGTGTAGTGTAGTCTACTCAGCTTTCCTAAAATTGCGCTTCGCGTGCCTCAGCAGAATCAGAGTACGCCCTCTCATCCCTTTAAATCTGCAAAGATTCGAGCTGCATGCGCCCGGGACCAATTCCTTCTTAGGTTAGTGTGGAGGAAAATAACCGATGCAACATCACAAAAATAAATCCTCCGTGGATCAACTACACTGAAAGATTTCTGAAAAGATTGAGGACGGCGACATCCGCTGCGCTGTTAGTACTCTATGCAGGGACTCGGGCATCCTATCTTGCGATGAAAACACAACTACAACTCTACAGACTAAGCATTCCCAGAGAAGTGTATCTACCGATTGCCCACCTTTGCCGCTCCCTTCTCGATTGCTGATCTGTTGTTACCGCCCCATATTTACTGTGACCTTTACGGTCTTTCCCGCTCTCGTCCGAGGGTATCCCTGACGGCTTAAGCCCAATGTACCTAAGAGATCTCACAGGATTTTCTGTAGGAGCCTCAGCAAGCCACTTGGTCACGGATTAAACGAATCTAATGGCAGTTCTTCTGGATGGAACGGTACCAGATAACGATGCTAATATTCTATGCGGCGGCAAGTTACTCGCCTTTCTAACGAGGGATGGTGGTATCCGTCCAATCGCCGTCGGATTTACAATTCGCCGCATCGCTTCTAAACTGGCATGTCAATTCGCATCCGGTCCGCTCGCCAATCATTTTCTCCCTATACAGCTGGGCGTTGTTATTGCGAGTGGAATCGAAGCAGCAATACATGAATCTCGCGTATTCATGCGTGACATGGCTAGTCGTAACCACACTATGGTAATACTCGACTACTACAACGCGTTCAACTGCTTGATCAGAGATACAATCCTGCGCTGCGTCGCTCGCTAAATTCTGCATATTTAACCGTTTGTTCGACTTTGTTACGACCGCCAGAGCGAGCTTCTATTCGGCAACAAACTTATTCTCTCTGCTGAGGGCGTTCAGCAGGGCGACCCATTGGGCCCTGTACTATTCTGCCTCACCGTCAACAGCCTGACACATAGCTTAAAATCCAGTATGAACCTATAGTACCTCTACGACTGCGTCCTGGGCGGTACGATGGAGAATATTCTGGCCGATATCTACAAAATTAAGGCTGAAGGAGCCGAAATTGGATTACACTTAAATTTCCAAAAGTGCGAGGTGATTACCGAAAGCAGGAATGTGAGCCAAGCTATCGCGTGCAAGCTAACATGGTGCCAGACTATCACACATGAAGACGCACAGCTTCTGGGTGCGCCGCTTGGCGGGCGAGCAAGCATCGACAACGCATTAAGCTGCGCAGTGAACGAGCTTTATAACGCCGGAATCCGGTTGACCGAATTGAGCGCTCACGACGCCTTCGTGATTTTGCATAGCTCACTCAGCTTGCCATAGATTGGCTTCCTTCTTCGATGTACCCCCTGCCACAGAAGTAAAATGTTTCAACTTTTCGAAACTGAAGTTCGAAGAATATTGAGCAAAATACTCAATGTGCCACTGCCCAACGAAGCCTGGATGCAAGCGACCTTACCGATCCGTCTTGGAGGTCTCGGTGTTTGCCAGGCATTAGAGGTTGCCCTTCCTGCGTTCGGTTCATCTATCAAAGACACAATGGAACTGAAGAAGATACTGCTACTGAATTGTCCGCCGTTAACCCTTTGCCCTTAGGAATTAGACTGGAAAAATACCACAAATCAATGAAACGCGGAATATAGGACGACTATTCCATCGGATCAAATATCTCAAAAACGATGGATGTCCGAACACTACGAAGCGTGCCAACGAAGACTTGTCGATGAAGCATGGACAACTAAATATTGATCCTGACTCATCGGAGTAACATTAAAGTGGTCAGGGGCGTTCCTTGAAGCACTGCCGATCACATCCGTCGGCACACGACTTGATAACCGATCTATTTCTATCGCCGTTGCGGTGAGGCTAGTTGTTCAATGCTTTCACAACATGGGTGTATCTGCAGAGTGTGGGTCCAGTGGTACAGTGCTCATTCTTTATACTGCAACAGGATAACGTCTCAGCATCATCGACATGTTGCCGTCAGCAAGATTTTGAGAATGGTTTTCGCTGCCTCAGGATCGCCCTTTAGACCCGAACCGGCAGGCTAAGCGCGAGACGATGGCAAACGAACCGATGCTGCGACTCCTATGCATGGGAAGCTGACCGTATACTCGTTTGAGATTTCACTTGCCCGAACATCCTAGCAGCCATGTTGCACATGCGTTGTCTTCTGCTAGCGCTGTTGAAGCCCACGCGGAGCAGCTCAAGCGAACCAAATACAGCTGCTTCGAGGATCGACAGTATTTGTTCGTCCACTTCGCAATCGAAACCCTTAGCGCTGTCGGTCCAAGCGCATCTGCGTTTTTGAAGCAGCTTGGTTAAAGGTTGAGACGGACAACCGGTGATAAACGCGCATTCAGCTGGTTCATGCCACGAATCAGCGCAGCCGTGAAACGAGGGAATGCGGAATCCTTTTTGGAGTCGGCTGGAAATTCTTTCCTAGGCAACTACCTTATTATTTAATTCATATTTATTTCTTTGCACAAATGTTCTTTTTATTTTAAATTTTTAAAATAAAAATTCATAATTTTTTATTCATAAAAAATTAAGAATAGAAAATTCAATTTGAAACAAATTTGATAAGTCAACAACAATTCTTAAAAGCATTTGATGGAATAGTATTGCACCAAATGATTTCACCAAAAAATCATAAATCTGCCCAATGCGTCTTTATTCAACATTTTTAAATCAGTGAAATGGCTGATTAATTATTAATGAATTATTATTAATTTATTAATAATTAATTATAATTAATTATAAATAAGTAATTCAAATGCAAAATTTAAAAATGATACACAAGGTAATTAATTTCATTTAATTTGTATTTTATAGGAAAACGATTGTTCTTTATCAAAACGAGTATTGATAATTATATATATATTAATATTAAATATTATAAAAATATAATATTTTAAAATATTATAGGTATCAAGTATTATATGTTGAAATTCCGATTGCTCTAATGATTAAATTAATAAATAAATGCAAATCAGTCATTTAAAATTTATTATTTTAATAATAATAATTATTTTAATCAATATTTTAACTTTAAATTTGTTTTGAGTTTTTATATCAACAAAAAGATTTTAATTTAATTCTTTAAATATAAAGTTGAATAACAAATTAAAGTTGAATATATGAGTTAAAATTAAATATTTAATTAAAATTAAATTAAAAGGTTTCTTAATAAAATAATTTGTTACGAATGATTTATGAAATTAATAAAATTAAATGTATCGCCGTAAATGTTTGAACAAAAAATACAAAACTAAAATAATATCTTTCAGCACCAGAAATGTGATTTATGCGTGCATCAGATACTAGATGAATTTATTTATTAGGGTGCAGAATTATCACCAGAACTGCCTCAAATATTTTTGATTTTTATATAAAATGTGCTTTTCGTATTCCTATTTTTAAATTGATAAAAATTTTGAAAGATACTTTACCATAAAATGTGCAAGGGTTTGTTTTATCGATTCTTCTTCCGATGTATTATCAAATAAACATTTATATTAAGAAAAATCTTATTGCACATTCAAATTGCTTTCGATTACCCGAAGATTTCGATTTATATCAACATCGTCGGTATTTTGATCACCTATTTTGATAAATAGATATCAATTAAAAATATTCCTATTTAAGCTTAAAATATCTAAAGCATTATACAATAAAGTATATTAATACTCTTACTTAGAATGAATTTAGTCTGAACATGCATCAGTTATTGTTTCTTATATTTATTCTCCTTCATTCATGCCACGTACGATTATGCTATTCTTTGATCTTATAATAATTTTAAGCTTTTAATACGATCTTTTTATAATATTCCTATGAAATGTATATTTTGTTCTGATTATATAAGCTGAAAAATGATACCATAATGTGTTAAGTTACAAAATAATTCAGTGACTTTAAACAGTAAGAGAATGAATTATTTAAGAGATCGAGTCGAAATTGATTTCATTTAAATCAATTAAACGACTTTTTATATGTTTACAGTAAAAAATTAAAAGCATTTACGGTATATAATCAAATAACTCAAACGAATTTCCATATCAATAAATTTAGTTCCCGAATATTAAATTATAAGTGTTGCTAATAACCGAATATTTAAAGCTGGCAAGTAAATCACTAAAGGAAATATCTACCTGACGATTCTACTAATGCTGCCTCTTGTGTATTAACTCATTGCTTTATATGCCTGATGATTGGCAATTACAACGAAATTTAAAATTTTTGAATGTTAACGCATTCTGAATGAAAAAAGCCTTGACATCTATAACCTGTCAATGTTTAAATGGAGATAACCTTAATTTGTCATATTATGCTTGTTTATCCTCGAAAATATTCCCGTGTGAATTTTACGTTTACCGAGCAAATTCGAGAGATTTGTTTGTTTTATTTGAAGGAAAAGGTTGTTTTTCAGTATAAGATGATCATAATGTTTGATGGTTTTTATGGGTGGTACATCAGATTCAAGTATGTTCGTTGCCTTAAAATATCAATTAATAAAAATACAATATGATAGTATTTACAGATAATATTTAAGCAAAAATTAAACAAAATTGAATATACATTTAAAATATAGTTTAGATTAAATTTCGTTAAAAATTTAATATATTATTAAATATTTTAATAATAATATATAATTATTAAAATATATAAAAATATATATAAAAATATATAATTATTATATATTTTTTATATATTAAAAATTTTTCAGCTCATTCATTAGCTATTAAAATTTTTAATTTTAGCCAATTGACGTTAATATTAGCTTATAATTTTATTTGCATGAACTGAAAGATATTTACTATTTAATTATATTTAATTAGTGGAGAGAATGAAATTGTTATTTTTATTGAAAGTCAAATTTTCGATAGCTAACTGCTATCATTCTCAGGACAAAATTATAAAAATATAATTTAATTATTAAATTATGTAGTAGTCAAAGTGTGTATTGTCAAATTAATATTATCCAATTTAATTTTCAATCAAAAATAAACTATTTATTATTTAGTTTATCATTAAATTATAAATAAATATTAATATTAAGCAATAACTTTTTATTTAATCATCTATTATTAATTGACTGTTCACTCTTTTTAAATTATATTTTATTAGTGAAGAGAGTGAAATTATTATTTTTATTAAAAGTCAAATTTTCGATAGCTAACTGCTATCATTCTTATGATCAAATAATTTTGTCCTAAAATTATTATTACTATAATATATTATAATTTATATTATAATTTAATATATTATAATATATTATATAATATATTATTACGCAGTAAATCAAAGTGTTCAAAATCCGTTTCAGAATCGTGTTTATCCTTAGGCAGAGGATCAAACAACCAGATATCTCTTATCTTTGTTAAAACAAAACATTAAACACTGAAAATTCCCTAGGTACAAAATGAAACAAATAATACTTAGGATAAAATTACTTTGTCCTGATAATGATAGCAGTTAGCTGTTAAAAATTCGACTTTTATTAAAAATATTAATTTTAATGTCTCAGCTAATTAAATATAATTTAATAATGAGTGAACAATCAATTTATAATATTTAATTTAATATTTACATTTTAATAGTTAAGATGTTAGTTGTTATCATTAACTAATATGATAATAATGATATTTAAGAGGGTTTTATTTAACTTATTACGATTTTAAACTACACTATAGTTATAAGTGGTAGTATAAGTTTTCTAAATTTTAGATTTTAATAAAAATTAATAGAAATCATAATGTTTGAAGGAAACTAAACGGAGTTGTAGTGGATATCGCAGTTTTTCCGATATAAATAAGGATTCTATTTTTTTTTAAATAATTTATTAATAATAAATGAATTTATAAACAAAAATTTCAATTTTGCGCATTTGAAGAGAACATTGCTGATTAGAAACGAAATAATAATTTAACAGCAGTTAGATATCTAAATATTTGAAAGATATCCGAAATATTTTATAATGTAATTATATTTAAATAATATAATATTTAATATTTTTTAAATAATTTATAAATAAAGAGATTTCATTAATTTATAAACAAACACAAAACTGCAAACTGTTGACATTTATGCATACAAATATTTTTATTTCAATTTTGATATAAAAAATATCAGTAGATAGTAAATCAAAAAGGAATTTTAAACATTAAATACAAAACTGGCCTTCACTCTAATTAGATATAGAAGTGTATTGAAGAATGCTAATATTAACAAGTTCTGCCTTATATAATGTAAATTTTCTCAATTTTAAGATATTGTAGGTTGAAACCATTTAAATGCTAAACTAATGACTTCTATTGCTTATTATCGTAAAATAGATTCAAGTAAATGGGAAAGCAGATAAAAGCACTTACATGTTATTGAACTTCAACACAATAAAAGCTATATTTTTATCTATATTTACAGATTAAAGTTATATTTACAGATGAGAACTTGCAGCTACATTTATGTGACAGATGCGCTGCAAGGTACAATAATTACTTTTTCTCAATTTACAGATATCAAGTCCACTTTAACAAGAAGCCCCTTTACCATCAAAGGGGCTTAATCAAATGCCCAATGAGTATTATTTCAAATAGATTTCAGAAAATTACAGCTTAATTATTACAATTAAAATAAAATATTATATTTCGTATTATTTTTAATTTCTATCGGTTATTTATTTCCATTAAACTTTATCAAATACATTTTACCGTATATTTACTTTAATGAATTCAATAAATTATTATCACAGATAAAATTATTTGATTTATTTAAAATTATTTAAAATTATTTTCTTTTAAAAAATAAAATAAAATTCAATTTTTTTAAACAATTCTAATATTATCACTTTAAAGGTTTATTTTATTGAATTATAAACTCAAATATTAATATTTTGCTTTAATTAGAATAGAAGCCAGTAAGACTAATGTAACATACATATTTACTACTTTGTACAATATCGAAATGGCTTATTGTTAAAAAATTTAATTTAAAGGTAGGATTTCTTAATCACAATGGAAACTGATTTTTTTCTGTGTTCATAACAATCAACTGTTGGAATGTTTTGAATGCATCTACTGACATTTTATTCAATTGCTTAAACTCATTAGTATTTTTGATTACATGAAATAGTAGTAAAATTGCGTTAATTGGTAAAATAACTAAACATGTATTTATTTATTAATAACTAAAAATGTATTTATTTATAAATTGTTGGCTTTTAAAATTATTCTATACAGATAGTACAAGTAAAATCGTGGAATAACATAATTGTATTTCGTATTTTCTGAAACAAGTTTTATTGTGAAATTTAATATCAAAAATCTTGTTTAAGCAAGATACTTGTGACCATATACTTGGCACTAGTATCTGTAAAGCCTGTACAAAGAATAGTAGCATGTGTTATTATATTACATATTTACGTGAAATTTCAGAATTTGTAGACTTTTTTATTATTTGAAGTATATGATTACCTGGACTGATCCATGAAAAACGTTTAGTATTATACCTACATTGTTATATCGTTCACGATGAAAGGTTTATTTTCTAAATTTAAAGTCTTATTTTCATGCTTATTTTTCGTTCATGTTTATAATAATTAAATAACTATTTCATTATAAATTTATATGGAACTAATTATTAAAATATTTTCATAATTTTTGTACAATAATAATATCCGAAATGATAAAATAATCAAAATATAATACAAATTATAAATAACGATAATATCCGAAATGTGAAAAAATACACGTTTAAGTGTGTATTTTGTCTATAAAATACACATAATATACAAAATATTTATTCACAGAGACGTTAAGTTTACACAACGCGACGCTATAAAGTAGAAAGTTCACCAGTCAATTCATTAGAATTGATTCTACACATCGAAGCTGAATTTCAATGGTATATAACTCCTATTGAATTTGAAAAGAATTTAATCTTTTTAATTTGGCAGAAATATCAATAAAACATGAAAATATAGCAAAGTTGTTATTTTTAAACACATTTAACTAAAATTTTAATTATTTTCTCTGACCGATTAATGAAAAAAGTTATTATAAATGTTATTAGTATATTACCGTAATTCACTAATGAGTATATTAGTATATTATAATATTAAATTAATTATATGTCGACATCATCCACAACGACAGTACTTTGCCCTTACTTAGAGAATTAATAATGATGGTTTATCATTTGTAATAAAGCAATGATAATTAAAGGTTAAAGCTTGAATAGTAAATATACATTAGTTGCTAAAATAAATAACAGGACCTTCAAACTTCAGGAAATTGAAGAAACGAACGAATACTGTCCTTAGAATATGAAAAAACGAGAATATACCATTATTAATACCATTATCCAACTAGCATCATTCAATAGTCTGTCTCTATTATTTACTTACTTTTACATTTAAAGACCAAACTTATATTTATGAAGGAATATTTATAAGATATTGCTTCCACAGATATTTTAGTACAATGCATTCCTTCCAAAGATGAGGGACAGGAATGCAATGCAAATATTTGAATGGCTGATGATAAATGATATCACACCTGTCCGATTAAATGACAGTTCCTGAATGATTAGATTTACGCTTTACGAATATTATTAAAGGTAAAATAACGCCCCTTGTGGACAAGCACCGAAATAAATAAAGTCGAATACTTTTAAATTTTGAAGAAATAAACGCTATGAAAATTGAAATTTTAAATTAAAAACTCGCAGCAAATTGAATATTACATAATTAATTAATCAGTTAATCAGACAGTAATTTTACATAATTTTACAAATTAAGTAAAATTAGCTTTAAGTAGTTTTTAAGTAGCTGGAATAGTTTTTTCCTGCCCACATTCAGCAAAATATAGTCAAGGACAAAACTATAAAAGCTTCGCTTTCATATCAAAATATATTAAAAATATAACAAAATTTAAGGTTTCAATATAAAATGATGTACAACGGTGTTCTTAGGTAAACATTATCCTAACTTATATTTAAATCTATAAAAATTATAATCGAACAAGTCAATAATAACTTGTCAGTAGAACAAATCAGATAATTGAGTTTAAGTAATATAAGTTTACTAAGTTTATCTTTATTTTTATACAAATATAAATAAGGATAAATAACAAATAATAATTTTTAATAATTATATAAAATATTATACAATGCTTATTTATATAACGATAAAATTTATAATTTAAAATAAAAATCAATTTTTATGAATTGATATAATATTTATTGTATAATATAATAAATAGTATATGGTGTATCTGTATAAGAAATATATGTCATCAGTAGTAGTAACCTCTATCTAATAATAACCACATCTGATAATAATGATTTTCTTATGGATAAAATCTGGCCTTATTTAATATGATGTAATATTTTTAAATCATTATATATTATATATCATTTTAATTATATATTATTATATATTATTTTTAATATTATCAAAATATAAATTTTTAGATTGCATTTAATTTAAAGTATATATTAAAAATTAAATCTTGTAATCAAGATACTAGATTACATTAATCTAGAGCAGTAATCCCGAGCAGTTACAAAAAAAATGAAATTGCTAAATCCCTGTCACTCTGTTCGTATCTGACTAGAAGTGTAGTAAGTTATTTAATGCATCAATATTCAAAATTCAGCAAATATTGCTCCAACAGTAAATCTATGTGTTCAATCAGCAGATATTCAAAGAAATTAATAAGTCTGGAATAATTACTAGGTTTAATCATGACTGATGATAAGTCAAATAGTATTTGAAAACCGTGCAATAATAAATAAAAATGACTCGATATAAATAGCTTTTTAAACTTTTTAAATACTTTGTGCAGTATTTTTAATATTGTATTAAGTATTAAATACATATTTTTAATTTGGAAACTATTTGCTGTACTTTCGTTTTAAATAATACAAAATTAAAAAATTATTTATAGCCAATAAATAGTGAGACGATCTGGATTTGCTTTAAATAATTTAAGATAATTATTAAATACTTAAAAGATATTATTATTTAATACTTTAAAGATAATTATCAAATAAGAAACTAGAACTTAAAAAGCATTATACTTTGCATGTAGTTTTGTAAATTCATTGATCCGTCGTAATTATATTATGACGGATTATATTAAATAGACTATGTAATCCATTGATATAAATTCTTTTTGTTAACGTAATTGATTGAAATAACTATTAGAACCCAAGTTATTTTATTGCGATTAAACAAATTATTTATTTCAAATAAAAAACTATTTTTAATTATAATTATTAATTAATTTAATTAAAAATAAGAATTAATTAAATCAATAATTAATGGCCTGTTCTAAAATTGTATTATTTAGAGTTGATTGGTAACTTTAGATTATAGATTGGCCATATTTAGTACTTTTAAGAAAAGCTTGATAATCAAAATATAATGTTTGTTTTTAAAATTCTATTTACAAACAACTGTTTGTTTGTAAACAACTTTAAGAATAAAATAAAAAAATTTATTTTAACAAAATAATCGTTTACAACATCTTTACATAATATTTAACGTAACGCCAGGTTTATTATTCGGCATAACAATATTATCATAATTATATTGATTTTAATTAGCATTTTTTATTTTATTAATTTTTCAAATTATTTATTTTGATTTATCTTGATTTATTTTTGTTTTGTTTCTAAAATATTTTGAACCATCCTATTTTATCGTGTTTTGTGCATCTTCAAAAGTTGTCGGAATCATGTCACAACAATTCAAACAGCACTGAAAGCAGCTGTTTATCGCTAATAATAGAATCACCTGCTCAAATAGAATGGCGGCGATGGTTTTAAAAAATATATAAAAGCATGTACATTTTTAAAAACTGTAATTTTCTGAATGTTAACAGAGGTTAGCGAAATTTATAATTAAAATTTTCCTCTTTTTTCTATCTAGCTACAATAATTCTTTAGAAAGAGAAATAATAATTTACGGCATAATTCTCTTTAATTCTTCCGTGGCAAAGTTTGCTTATCACGTTTTGAAAATTATCTATTCAAAAGCATGAAATTGGTCTAATTAGCATTTGTTCATTTCTTTAAGTCGGGAGTTGTGTACTCCATTGGTATTGTGATTTAAACGTTGTTATGCTGATTTTACTAACTTCCATTATGAATGTTTGACAAGTGTATAAAGTATCGTACAAATAAATTCATAATAATATCTTACATCACATTTTAATTGAGGAATCTAAAATATATCGGTTGTATGCTATCATTTATAAATTTTACGATTTCTATATTACAGATGATAATACTTTCGATTCTTTTCAGTAAAAAAGAAGATAAAGCTGACAAACACCTAGATTATTAATAAGGAAAAATTAAGACATACTGTCAATGGAAGTTTCGAGTATTACCGTAAAGATACATTAAGTAAAAATAATTATTGATATGGTTTCAATAATTTTATCGACATTTATATATAATTTTCAAAAACCTGACAACTGATCAAGCAAAACTCAATTCTTATCAGATCTTAATTTAATTGGATAAATTGTTTTAAGAATTATTTGAAAGAAAGACACAAAAGACACTCATGAATATTTACAGTTTTATAAAATAAAATTAATTAAAAATATAAATGTCATTGCTTAAAGCAAAACACAAAGTGAACAAAGTATATAGTTAAAACCGTCACAACGCAAATAAGGCATGGTATCACCGGGAGAATATATCGCCAATTGGATCTCTCACAGGTGAGCTACTATTAAACGTTATTTTTATAGTGCTATATATTGATTGAATTATATCTCACTCTGAGGAAAACACATTAAAATGAATGAATCTGGTTTTAGTGTGTTGCGAAGTGACATGCTAATTTTAATTTAAAACTAAATTAGAATTATTTCTTTTCAATTTAAATAGACCTTAAATTTCTAATGTATAAAAAAATTTATAAAAAAAATTGAATTTACATTAATGCTATTTATATTAAATTTATATTAATTTATATTTTATATTTTTAATGATATATTTAAATAAATTTATTTTATCAATAGAATGTTAATAATATTTTAATTATTTAAATATTAATTAAATTTTAGCATTAACTATTAATTTGAAACAAATTTGAAATTCGTTAATATATAGTTCGAAATTAAATTTAAAGCATTCCACAATTAAAAATATATGTTTATTAGTGCTGTAAAATAGCGTTTTAATTTTAAACGCATTTGAAATTCGATTATTTTCAATTTTAATTAAAATATTATAATTAAAATATTAATTTTAATTGTGAACGAATAAACAATTCGTTGATTTTTCATAATATAATAAATATATTATATTTTTAATATTATATCATAATTATATTTTAAATCATATTTTATTAAAAATATGGTTCATAAAATGTTCATGACATTTTAGCACTGTTTATTATAGATATAATAATCCATAATAAATAATAATAAATAATGAATAATAAAATTGTGACATTCAACGATTTCATGTAAAAAAAGTTCAATTACTTGAACAATAAACCTCAACTATGCACAGATTACATCAACTAGATGAGATAATGTGTTATCCCGAAAATCGATATTTCATATATTATGGAAGCGACAATATTATCGTGTTTACTAACCATGACATTATCTACTTCGTTTGCATAAGCTTCCTGATGAGTTGGTGCATTGTACTAAGATAAGATTGTATATTTAGTTGAGCGTTGTTAAGTTGTCATTCGTTGTATCATTTTTATATGATAAATGATTCCCTATTGATTTTGGAAATCCCAAAATCAATATATCATTACCCAAAATTTTTAATATATCATTAAAAATTTATATTTTTAATGATATATTTAAATAAATTTATTTTATCAATAGAATGTTAATAATATTTTAATTATTTAAATATTAATTAAATTTTAGCATTATCTATTAATTTGAAACAAATTTGAAATTCGTTAATATATAGTTCGAAATTAAATTTAAAGCATTCCACAATTAAAAATGTATGTTTATTAGTGCTGTAAAATAGCGTTTTAATTTTAAACGCATTTGAAATTCGATTATTTTCAATTTTAATTAAAATATTATAATTAAAATATTAATTTTAATTGTGAACGAATAAACAATTCGTTGATTTTTCATAAAAAGTTGAATTTAAAACATTAAAAATGTGTGTTGTGAAGATATATTTTTATTTTTATTTGAACTTGCCTTATAAAGTCCGATTAAATTAATTTTAAACGATTTTTTTAATCTTAATTTTTAATTGCGTAAAATATATGCTTCAATGTTATAATGGTGTAACTTAAGTCAGGTATCGGTATTTATGTTCTATGTATATAATTATTCTCTTAAAGTTTTTCCACATTAAATAAACACAATGAGTTTAAGGAAAACGGGATCTTGTGATGTCGGTAAAATAAATTCTACTACAAATCTGTATATTGTTTTGAAAGAATACAAAATTGTATTTTAAAATAGGTATTGGATTATTTCACCACTAAAGTACTTAGACGGATCTTGACGGATTAGTGAAACTTATCAGGCTATGCTATTAAATCAATTAACGCCTCAAATCAAATGACTTTTGAAGGACTTTCTGAATAATTCAATAGGATGACACTCCTACCCATTTTAGCACAAAAGCATGTTAAATAAGAACTTCCCTAATTGAAGGATGATGAAGAGTGGAATGGTTCTTTCGATCACAGCTTCCAAGTTCTCTTTATATTTATTTTTCTGGTGTATATTAAGTGATAGTGTGTACTGAACAAAATCACATATCCAATACCCTTAATTGAACGAATAAAGAGTGAATGCGTACACATTGAAGGGAATGTGGATTTATTCGATCAAGTTCACGACAATTTTACAAAACGATCAAAATTTGTTTTTCAAAAAACGAAAATACAAGGATATCATTTGAATAAAAACTGTCATTTAATCATGTGTTCAGACATTACGGACATCCTGTATAATAACTAGTTTGTTATAACCAGCTTTTCATTTAT